>WAAE01018370.1:0-15243 GCA_013400495.1 Nicator chloris | reverse complement strand
CTTATCACTCTCTACGACTCCCTAAAGGGTGGCTGTAGCTGGGTGGGGATCATCCTCTTTCTCCAGGCAGCAACTGACAGAATGAGAGGACACAGTCTTCAGCTGTGTCAAGGGAAATATAGGCTGGATATGAGGAAAACATTTTTATGGAATAAGAGTTAAAGTGGAATTGTCTGCCCAGAGAGGTGGTGGAGTCACCATCCCCGGATGTGTTTAAAAAAAGACTGTGTGTGGCACTCAGTGGCATAGTTTAGTTGAGGTGTTAGGGCATGGCTTGGACTTGATGATCTTGAAGGTCTTTTCCAACCCAGACATTCTGTGAATTCTGTGTGTGATACTTGAAACTTTCCAATAATACTACATTTATCCTGTTGAAATGAAAAACACTACAATTTATTCTAGCATTCAGGTTTGCTAATAATAGGACAATACTTTAGTTTTAAATAAACCATAATATTTTTGACCAAGTTTGCCCTAAGATTACCTCACAAATTTCTGCTACAACAAAGATGATGCTGTTCCTTTATGCCATATTTGGAGCCAAATTATCAAGCAATGAGAGCTAAAAAAAAAAAAATGATCCAAGGCTTCTGTTCAGAATGAATATTTATAAAGCTAGAAATCACCAGTACAAATTACCACACTTGCAGAATATTCCTCTGATTGAGAAGTGAATATAAATTTTATATATTGCCATTAATATATTAATATCTTTCCATAAGAATATGTAGGTACCTCTTAGAATAATAGCATTACAGTCACAATTCTCCCTATGTAAAAAAAAAAAATCATAAAAAAACCCAAACAAACCAAACCCAAACTTAAATATCTATTGATAACAAAAAGCATTCCTTCTTCCAATACAGCGATTTTGTTATCTGCCTCCTACAGTCATTTGTTATTCTCCTGATTTTGAAGCAAAGATACATGCAACTGCAGCAATCTTATTCTAGTCTGCTGAGTTCTGTTGGACCAAAATGTATTTTCTAAGAATTAAATATTCAGATTCCCACACTCTTTTTTTACTGTTCAGGGTGCCTCAACACAAGCTCTGCCATTCTTCTTGCCTTTGCCAGATACAATAATCTTGCAACTTAATTCCATTTTTTTCTCTTTTGCATTTCAATTGTAGCTGAAATGGTACAGTGCAAATATTTTAACTAAAGCACTGATTTTCTGTCTTTTGTCCTAAGTGTTTTCTTCCTTCCTGAAATCTACAGATACTGAAGGCAGTTCACTAAGCATTCCTAACAATTAAAGCATAACAAATGAAAACTGTTCAAAGAAAGATGCCATTAAAGAGTATTTATTCAGTATTACTAGTCTGTGTGAAATTATAAACAGTTTTGTGTTATTTATGCTTTTATTTTATTTCTTTGTGTTATTTATTCTTTTATTTATTTTTGTGGGGTTTTTTATTTTTTATTTATTTTATTTATAGCAGGGAACTTGTGTGCTGCATTATTGTATGTCATAAAATTTAAAGTTATAGTCTCCATTTCTCATATTAATTGCTCAGTTAAGAGCTCAGAGGCTGGCCTAGTATTACCTGATCTACAGGAGGAGCAGATTATTTTATGTGGGGTTCAGCACCGGAAACACCACTTGGGCAACCGCATGGGCAAGGCTGGCTGCTTTGCTTTTGAAAAGAAAGAGGCCCCCAAAGCAACCAGAAGTACATCATTCAATTTCAGGCTATTTTTTCAGCTAACAGGGAACATACCTGCAGACATTTCTTTTTCTTCCCAGTGTGTATGAAAACGCCTGATGTGCAGCATTATTCTAAACTATTATAAGTCTTACAGTATGACTTATAGTAAGTCTAGTCTGACAGCTAGACCTTTCCAGTTGATTAAAACTCTACATTTTGTTTATATGACTACCTACTTTTTGCCTAATAACATCAAAAATTTTACCATGTTGTGCTCTTTACAAAGCTGAAAGTTTAACATAAGTAATAACAGCATTCATCACAGTCCGTCAGGGATAGTCAAGTTTCAAACAGTGGAACAAATTTAAGTCTGTTTCATGAGGATTTCTGGTGAATAAAAGTGATGATTTTCTTGGGTACAAGATCACCAGGTATGAGCACCCATTAGATATACAAGAGGTCTTTTGCTGCCAGAATTCTTCAATTAAGAGAAGTTAAAAAAAAAAAAGCAGACTCCAAATATAGCCGTTGCCAAATCCATTTGCATAATTTAAAATTGTAATATCCAACAATTGGCCAAATTAAGTTCCATCTTGTCAAAAATTATTTTGGTTTATGAAAGCATGACTGACCTTGAGATAACCTGAGTAGCTGCATCTGCCATTGAAATGCTCCAGCCAGAATGGATGTCCTGGCAGGAGCAGCACTAGCATGGGAATCAGTAAAGTCATATGAAATAGAACACATCTCATACAGTTCACAAACATCCAACACCCATTGCAAAAAACTTATTTTTTTAATGGCAATCTACTTTTTCCCTCTTATATACTCCACAGTTTTTATGGAATTTACCAGTAGATTTGTCCTTTTTTGCTTGTTTCTACACACTGCAATGCACATAGTCCCAAAGAAGTTTATCACAGTACTTGCAGTAACTGGAGCTTAAACAGACATATGAACCTAGTGGGGAGAGCAGGGGGAATCCTTCCTCTTGAACACATCCTTTTTTATACCATCCATGTTTATACCTTAAATGCCCAACACTAGTTATTTTAGAGCACATAACAGTAGCTTTTAGAAAAGTTCCTTCTATCCCAAAACAAAATTTTCAATGTATGGTCATGCGTATGTATATGTACCTTTCCAGGAACAAAGAAGACTTTCAGAAATCCACGTCTAAAACCCACACTCACAGGTTGCAGAACTTGTGGATTGATCTTTCTGAATATTTGACTACCCAAATCTATCAGTAAAAGCCTCTGAATACTCAACAGTTTAGTAGGTCAGCCATTTACAACACCTGAATACAAATTAATGTCAGGGTTTGAAGGTAGTTTTCAAAATCTTCGAAATCCTGGAGGGTAGAGTGGACATTACAGAAACTGTCTCATACACAGTTAAAACTAATAAAACTAAGCAGATTTTAAGGGATAGAATATATATTCCAGAGGATAGAACACAGAATAAGCTACGACACTTGTTTTGGTAGCATTAAAATAAAGAGAAACAAATTCACTATTTTTCAATTCTTACACTGAATTGTTTTACTACCTTAAAGAAAAATTATTACCAAATGCAATCAATATATGTTCTATAAAGCACAAACAACCACAGTTAAGAGCCAAAGCACTTTCATATGATGCAAAAGTTAGGTATAAAGTATTCATATAGATTCACCAACAGCATCCATGAAAAGGAAGTTTGCAATAAATCTAGAAACTAATGCTCCTGCTCTTAAAACTAGAACATCTGTCAGTCTCCAAACATTTTTAAAAGGACTAAAAATACTTGAACACATCAAAGACCAATCCTGCTTAATTTGTTCCAAATTCAGAGCTCAGGTGCAGTGGTTGTGTTACAATGATACTAGGCATTAAATTTTTTTGTATTACACCTTAAAAATCTCCCAGTCACTTTTAACCGATGTTTGTGACTAAAGATACAAGGTTTCTTGAAGAGTTAACACATTTATTGGTTTCAGCTGTAAGACTCACAGTGTTATTCTTTTAGAATGTCTTTTTAATTAAATCTCTCGTGACAAATAACTCACATTAATAAGATGGTTACACAAAATGATCGACAACATACTTAATGATGACATTTAAAGTTGATTTCACTTGAAAACAGTTGTCACATTTTATATATTCTGTTTACAGACAATTTCTACATCAGATGTCCTCAGCTTTCAAGTGTAATTACTCTTATTGCTAATAACAATAAACTCCCAAACTGAAACTTAATCTAAAGGATATCTTCTGGTGGATTAGAAGATAAAACCACATAAAAAACTACAAAATATAAAGCAGTTTTTTGTTTTGTTTTGTTTTGTTTTTTTTCTAAATGTATAGCTGTTTTATATTTAGGATAATTAATGTTTCAAGTAGGAAACTCTGTCGTGTCCTGCTAGAGGTGTTTCATATAAAAGCCAAAGTAACGACCTAGAGGTAAGGAAATTTTTCAGTATTCAGGGAGGAAAGTTTTTATTTCCCTCCCCAGCATTACCAGTGGAGCTAAATACTTGCAGCATGTCTATTGATATCAACCAGACTTCATTTCCTTTACCAAGAATTACATAATCATTTACTCGGGGTAGTAAGCCTTTTCCTTTAGCAGTCTAATATCAAACTGTAGATACTGAAGTAGTGGTATTTTGGCCAGATACTAAAATAAAAACTCCTCAAAACATATAGGTAGATATTAAAGCATTTCAGTTTATGTGAATTTGGTAACTACCCACAACCTAGGCAGTATGTTAAACCTATGTTCAGCCTGAACAAGCTCTGCTTTCAAACCAACTTCTCCCTCTACTGCATTATCTCACAGTTCAGTGAATTAATACATAAAGTGGATACAAGCTATTCATTTTTGCAGGTGCACAAGTATGACAGCGTAGAAACTACAGCACATATCACATCCAGGCAAGTACCCTGACAGGAGCTAAGATGGGACCTCTACTCTCATAGGTCAAATGGGGATCCTTGGTGAGCCTGTCCGGGACAATTAATGCTCATTAGTGCTCTCAGGGCACTCATCTTCAGCTGTGTATCAAGTGGGGGCCGTGGGGGTGGTGTCCACCAGAGAGTTCTTTAAAATACACTTTTGTGTTTCTTTCTCACAAAATTATTTTTGTTTAACTCATAACTTCCTATCTTTGGTCAAGGGAAAGTGGATTTTCTGCTAAAGTAAAAAAAAAAAACAACAAAATACAATATACCTAAGCATACTACATCCTTATTATCCACAGAATGATATAAACCCTATTGCTTTCCAGAAAAATGCCATAACACAGAAATTAAATTCATGACAGCAGTTATAATGTAATGACACAGTGTAATAAATTTCTGATGATACAAAAAGGAGCTCTGGTCATTAGAATCATTTTTCACAGCTTTAATTGCATTTTTTTTCATTTAGTCCAGGTCATTAGGATACCTATTCACCTTTTTTTTTTTTTTTTCAAATTAGCTTCTTCTACTGAAAATAGATGGCTCAGGGTTGAGATTGGACTTTATTTCACCTACTGGGTGAATCTGTTGCTTCTCCACAAACGCCTGAGCTGCTGCCTGCCTATCCCGCAGTAGGCATTTCCAAATGAAATGAAAGAAACACCAGGGAATCAAAGGCTGATGAGCCTTTTGGTTAGCCTGAGAACCATTACTGAGTTCCTCTTCTGTCGGTTCCTGCTCAGTCTGTCTTGGTGCTGCTGCAGCTCGTGAATAACGACTCATTTATGAATAATAGCCTTGCTAATCTTCACAACAACTGTTAATAAAAGGTCACTTCAGCACTGAAAATGTTTATACTTCCCTTTTCTTCTTGTAATAAAATCTTCAACTGATGCAACACACAATTTAAAACACTTTTTTTTTTACATAGTTGGAATCAAAATGGGACGTTGTTTACAATATAATGTTTCTCTCACTAGATGAGAGCAAATTAATTCTTTTACTATAGAGTAACATGCTCTTATAGCTTATGTAGTACATTTTAATTATGTGTATTTTCAAAGAAAGAACAAAAGAATAAGCAGCAGGTAAGGTAAACTTTCATAGTAAAACTGAATGAGAATATATAAATATATATAATGTATGGAAAGTACTGCATAAAGATGGTGTGCTGTTGTAAATTTCCTCTGTTCTGTATGGTTTCTACACCTTTAATTTTTCCATCTTTGAGTGTCTTGGCTGCATAATGTTTTTATCTTATTCCATGCCTTTTTTTTTTCTTTCCCCAAGAGTAATTCAGAGTTGCTAACTCTTTTTACATGAACTACAAGTGCTGTTCCTATAAAAGCTGAACTGTAGACACATCACATTCTGGCACAAATGAATTCTACACTTTTAAAGAATAGACACTTGAAAAGTAGATGTTCTCAAAAATAGGAAATGTCAAAAAAAAAAAAGAGAAATAAAATACATTTAATATTGAAATACTTAAGGTTATTTACTTCTGAGGTGAATGTAATTGTAGCCAAAATAAAGAATCAGGGACAAAAGTTTTTACACATATTTCAGAACAAAAGTAATTTTGGCAAATATTTTAACAGAAAAAATACCATGTGCTATAAAACTGTGCTTCAAGGCATATTTGTGCTTTGGCAAAATTATTCATAGTAGTATGTAGGGCACCACAGCAACTGACATAATGAAGGTTAACAGCATAGAATCTCAGCATTGCCATGCACAATATGTAAAGTAAGGAGATTTCCATGCAATCTGCATAATTTTCATGCTTTCCATTAGTCTTCACCTACTCAACTGCCTTCCTATCTCATGCCTGTGTTTGATATGGGGGCCTTCTATAAAATGTCATTTAAAAGGTGTTACTCAGTAAAACATCACTGTTCATGTTCTTCAACACGAGGTTTTTCTTGCAGAGATAAAGAGAAAACAGTATGTTAGAACTGAAGGAAAGCTACAGATCTTGTGTGAGACAGATGAAAAAAAAAAGGGAAAAGAAAAAAGCCAATGTTATTTTGTGTTTATTAGCCTGGATAAAATCAGGCACTCATACTTGAAATTACTCCCTGTAAGAGTACGTGGCTGTAACAACATCATAAGCACAGAGGGTGCCAAAGTCTCATCAGGCCTGCCTGTTGTTGCTTCTGACTTGAAACAGTCTCTAAATCTGTTTTCAAAATGTTGATGAATTCTTTCTTCCATGCCTGCCAGCTTTCTCTTCCCCTACAGCAATGCTTCTACTGTAGTAACAATGTAAAAATGCCTCCCGCGTTCTCACAAGATAGCAAAGCACTCTTTTTATTTGTTAGCGTATTATAACACCAAAGGAATGCTTTGGGAAAGATTTTGTACTGCTTGTGCAAACCGTGCCAACCTGGGTTATCCCCACCCTCTGGAAGTACCTGAATGAAAACAGTGCACAGAGCTCTCATTTTTTTTCCATTTGTAAAAGCAAACTCAGCAAGACCTCATGCTTCCAGCCCGCACTGAACCTACGAACCAAGCAAGCTTATCTGGGACACTCCATTAGTCCAGAACCTCCGAGCTGCAGAGTGAAGGGAATGGCCCAACCTTGAGAAGAGCATTCCAAGCAGGCAGCACCTCTCCCAGCTGGCAGCTCTTGCACCTTTACTGCACCAACCTTAATTCTAGTAATAAGTCAGATTCCTTTTTTATGAGAGGCAGCAATACAGCTAAACATAAGTTTGTGTTCACATAACCCGTCTTCATTAATATAAATCTCTCTTCCCCTCTAAGAGGTGGCTGTGTTTTCTGCAACATCAAAACACTGCGATTTCCCAGAGAGCACAAGAAAGTTGAAGTAGGTGGTCTCATGACAAAGCTGTTAGTATCTGGCTTTGATAATAAAATTGCTGTCCCTCTTCCATCTTCCCTGAAAAAAAAAAAAATTTATATATTATCAGTAATTTGATACAGTTTTAAAACATATTAGAATGACAATTCTTGATATTTTAAAATGGTTTTTTTTGGTATCAGAGACAGGCCAAGTTAATAAATTCCTTCCACTAGAGTATTGAGAAACATATTTCTTCCTTTCAAAACAAAGGAGTGAACTAATTCCTACTGCAAAAGACAAATATAAGTCTTATTTTGCCACTAGAATTTTGAACACATTAATTTGCTATTCACCCAGGAATCACCTCCAGTTATGCACCCTCCATGCTATTTTTTCAAGTAGAAATGATTAAACATTTGTAATAAATACATGTCAAAAATTCAGTTTATTGTTTTTAAAATAATTAGAAAGCTGTATTTCATCACTAATTGACGTTTCTTACTATCTGTCATAGAATTCAGAAAGTTACATATTTATGACCAAACCTAGCCATGCTCTCCAGATTTATGGACCAAATACAATCTCTTCTGATTTCAGCTCCAGTCAACACATTTAATACAGTGCACTCAATTCCAATTATTCTTCCACTGTAGCAAGGCAAATACAAGCTAAGATGCAAATTAGCTGCTAAACATACAGCCCAAACCTGCACCCAGAACTTCCATTAGATCACTCTAGAGAGAAATTTATAGATCAAGTTAGCTGACTAGTAATTTACTCATTTTAATTTTTTACAGGTTAATTTTGCCAAGACCAAGAACACATCTGTTTCAGTTAATTCAAGGTAATTCACTTAAATTATTATCCACTCTGAAATGAGTCAGCAGTTTCAATGACTGTTCCTTATGTATGCTGTCTGTGGGAATAATCCCATAGTCAACATCAGACAACTCAACAATTTAACAACCAAACAGTTAAGGTACTGATAATATTTTAAGGTCTGGTCTTAGACTTAACTGAAATCTATTGGGAGTTGGAGGAAACATTCTTTCCAATCTTCACTGAATCAAAACATTAATATCGGCATATTTTCTGTAAAACACATATGACAGTATATCAATCAATCTACCAATTAATATGAGCACCTAAGAGAACTTTTGTGTTAAATATTGAGATGTACGTTACACAGACAGTGGAATTGTTCCACAATTGTCTCTGACTTTCCTCTCCCAGAGTAATATTTTATCAATTTTGTCTATTACATTCTAGAAGTGTGGTTTCCTGAAGACTATCTGAAATCCTGTTCACTTCAGTAACAGTTCACAGAGTTGAAGGCACGACTGGAAATGTGAGAGCAATAACAGAAGTGGCATTTAAGCACCCTGAAAATTTCAGTTCATTACATCTTATAACCTTTCCTTAGGCTTATATGATTTTTGTAAATAATACATAATTATTTACAAAAGATGGACTACAAGACCTTGCATGGCAACCAACTAGGAATGATTGCCATTCTCAAGGTAAATTTGAATTTTTTTATGTTCAGAAGTAAACAGAAATAAAACTGATGCGTTTTTTCCAATCCTTCCTCTTTACAGTAGTCTCTCCTCCAATATACCCAATATTTGTGAACTTTTGAACCAGAATTTCCAGGGTTCTGAAGCAGATCAGACATTAATTTCAGCAGCCTGAAGACTTGTTTTTAACAAACAAGAGGTATTAATTAACACCATTAAAACTTGAAAGCTGTTTTTATTTGCCAGATATTTCAGGTTATATTTCCATTGATAGGTTGCAATTATCCTCATATAAGAATCAAAGCACATAAAACTTGTGTAAATGTCTTATATGTAAACCTTATTTGAATTCACACAATTTCTTCAAAGAATTTAGCTACATTGCATGAAAAATCCTTCACAAATCTAGTTAAATATTTTTTGGCATTTATATGTTAATCTGCCTTTTCTTACCCAAGGATGTTTTGTCTTGACCATTTCACTAACAAAGAAAATGAGATATTGAGGTGCCTACAAAAATTGAATTCCAGTTATAAGAGTAGCAACCCATGAGTCAGAACAGTTGTGTTTTATTCCCAATTCTTTCAGTCATTTTCCCAGCAAACTAGGGCAAGTCACATCAAATCTCTCTTTTCTTTTGTTTGCTCTCTTGATTCACCCTTCTGGAAGCTCCTCTGAGACCTGACTTTCCATGTACCTACCAGTGTCCCAAGGAGGCCTCACTCTCAGTGAGGTCTTCTGGGTCTTTCATGTTAGATACTACATATTAAATTATGAATAGAAGATACTATTTTTTTTTTTTTGTAGTTTACAAATACACATGGGCAAAGAGTTAACTTTTTTCTCTAAAATAACCAGGATTTCCAGGATCTGATGTTGTGGGACTGCCACAGACAAAAAGAGTACTCAATGTGGAAGAATGATACTCAAACCTGAGCAGTTAATTTTACTACTTTAAAGAAGAAGTCCTTTCAATAAAATTACAGATACAGAGACGGAAAAACAAAAGTAAACTTGTTTACGTCTTCTCTTCCTGTTCTTGATGGTGTAAGTAAATGTTACAGAGTAAGGACCAGATCCAAGAGTCTGAATGTTCTCTGTCACTGGAAAAGAAATCTAGATTTAATTTTTTGTTACAATGCAGTGAAGCTTACTTGCTACCAACAAAAAAAATTAGGAATGCAACCATTCCTGTTTAAAAAGACCTGTATTGCTGTAGAATGCTTTGAACTCAATTATGTAATATGCTGATTGTTCACTCATATTGTACCAACTTCAATTTCAGCTTTATTCAACCCTCAGATTACAATTTCGAAGGAAATTCTCAGCTCATCTGCATTAAGGCAAACTATGTTGCTCTTTTTTTCCCCAACTTATTTGTCTTCAAAGGGTATAAGTAAGTATTTGAGGTATCTCTTGAGAGTAGTAGTGGGGGAGAAGAAACATGGGCAGAGAAATAAGAGAAGATATGAGAGAAAAAAAAATCTCTGTCCACAGAAAAGCTCTGAAAACAGTCATGTTCTCATCTAGACTGGGAATGAAATACTACTTTTTGTTTGCAACACAATAAAGCAGTAAAATTTTTAAATGCAGCTGGCAGCTCAGTACTGTATTTTCTGTTACCACGTACAACTCAAAGAGCTTAAATGTTTGCCTAAGGGATATACCAGGGGGTTTTGCAACAAAAAATGTTTGAGGTATTTTTTTCCACTCTGTATGGGAGATCTGGTTCAGATATAGTCTCAGAATCTTCTTTAATTCTTGGGCTCAAAATAAGCAAACCCCTACAGACATGTTTAATTAAGGGGTTCAAGAACATTGGGTTTAGATTAATATAATAAAAAGAAACTACCAAAAGCAAGCTGTAAAGACAACAGATTTAAGATAATTTAACCACAACAAAAGGCTGGAAACCTTGGGTATTTTCTAAAAAGAAAAGAAAGATGTTTTCTGTGAATAGTTCAAGTATTTAAACTACACAATATTTTAAAATAACAAAATTTCTTCCTCCAATATAAGTTCAGTGCTCAAATTTCACAAAAACAAGCTGTGCCTGACTAAATAAATGTGTTCACCTGACATGTGAGGTAGAAATAGATTTTAAAATGGCACACCGTTTCAAAATGCTGTGTCAACAGGAATATTTTTGTTAATCAATATGTTCTGATATGAAACGGAGGGTATTTCACAATTGTGAAGGTTTTTTATAAGCCTGGGATGACCAAAAGTGAAGAGTAGTGGCTCAGGCATCTGATCAAAATGGAAGGATAGGAACCTAGAAAAAAAGGACTGGGAAAGACAGCTTTGGGAGTGCCTTGTTAGCAGGGAACTACCCAGAGATTTCCACTCAGATAGCAGAAATACACACCGAGGAGGCACGAGCAAAGTTTCTCCAGGACAGCCAAGATCTGGGACAGTGAGGTGGAGTAGCACAAGCATGCCAAGTGCAGGATGAAGCAGAGTCAGACTGCCTGTGGGAGCAGTAGCCGAGAGGCTTGAAATGCAAACATTGGTTGCCAGCATCTGGCCTGGGGTGAGCGGTCAGGGACCTGAAAATCACAAACTGTAAGAAGATTGTGACCGAAGCAGTGGGAAGCAGAGAAGCCCCACTAATAGCCATGCCAAGGAAAGGTCTGTACATAGTTTTAGATTTCAGGAAAGCAATTTTAGGGATGGCAAATCATCTCATTGCACTGTAAATTATCTTGTTGCTTTTACCCCTTGATAAATTACTTTTCATCAAATCAATCGATTCACATCTCAAAGTGAAAAAAAGTAGCAACCTTACAGAGCTCCAGAGAGACCAGTTTCATTTCCCCAAGGTTCTGGGGAAGGCTGAAGCTGGCATTTATCAGTGATCCGCTAAATTTCAACTGGGTTTTTTTGCTGTCAGTCAAGTCCTGGACTTATTCCCAAATCCACACAGTGAAACAGAACATTTGATTCCTACTTCAAACTAAAAATAAGGCATTTAAAAATAAATATTAAGGCAATCTGTCGCAGCGACACATTAGATTGACTACACGGACTCTGACTTGAGTTCAACCAAGAGTACTAACTTTATTACATCACAGACTCATATATATAGTATAGCAAGTAGACTAAGTGATTGGCAAGCAAGGTTAACACTTCTCCAATCACATTAGTCAAAACAAGTGTCCATCAAGAGAACTCTACCCCCATAAAGGAATGTAAACATCTATATTGTTTACAGAAAAAGTATGGGAAAGGAATTTCTCAAAGGCAAACATCAGAAAGTTGAAAGAGTATAGTAACAGCAATCTAGTAGAATCTGAATATTTTTACATTTCAATCTTATTGTTCTGGCCCACTTAAATTTTCTCCATTTACAGCTATGCACCTTGGGGTGGAATTGTCCATGTTGCTTTCTTGCATCCAAGCTTGCCTGGGTTCTGCAATAATACAGTGGGGGTTTTGGTTTTGCTTTTAACCAAAATGCTAATGTGCATAGAAGCCCTGGCAAGGATTTTTAGACTAAGACTAGAATATCAGTTCAGTATTAGATGCAGCACACAAGAACACACTGCTGTTTCTCAAAACAAAATGACATATGCCCTTCTTTTAGCACCTACCCTGAAAGGCTGGGGAGGAAAAGGTTCTTCTCTGGGGAGCACCTGGCACCCTTTCCTGACCTAGGCAGGCACTTTCCACTATCTTTTTTAGTATTTCCCAATGTAGATAAAAAGTTGGTGACCAGCTGGGTGCAGGTCTCTTTCTCTAGTCCTTTTGAACAAGAACAGAGAATTTTTTTCTCCAGATCCTTGCATGAAATTATGCAATTAAATGAAACTAAAGCAAATTACAATAACTTCCACAGGTGAAATGGAAATTACTTCCAAAGTATTCTATACTTCTGTACAGATAAGGAGTAAGATTCTGCAGCAAAATAATTTGATCTTGGATCTGTTTCTCTTGCTTGACAAATTTATAATCAGACTATTGGGAAAGAAGAGAAATGCTCACCTGGCATTTCCTCCTCTACTCACATTTTAGATGGTACGTCCTTTTGTTTAGACAATGGGGAAAGTTGCTGACTTTATGGAGATATTCACAGGCTATGAGTTCTTGCAGTGATTTCAAAGCCCAAAGGAGTGAACTTCAAAATTCAAGGAAAAACTCATGCATTGTCCTCTGGACCTTGGGCACCTGGTGGCACAGGAAAACTTGGGGTTTGTTTCTGCCTCAGACATCTGCCAACTAAAGGCTGCAGTTCTCACTTTTCATTGCACTAAGCATTTATTTTGTTTAGGTTTTGCTCAAGTGTGCCAGGAAGCAGAATGAGCAGGCTCCTTCGCAGTGGGGGCTGAGCTGGGAGCTGAGAGTGACTCAAGAGCAGGCCATGCCCTCCCTGGTGGGGCATCATCTGGGCCACTCTCGGTGGCAGAGCCTGCCTATAGTCCAAGCATTATCACCTCCCCTATTACCATCATTTAGGAAGGAAAGAGAGAAGAATGTATGGTAAGACACTGTTCCCCAACCCAGCTCTGATGAAGTAGCCACTAGGTGATGCACACAAACGTGTACAAAACCTGTACAGGACCTTCCCCCTGATTGGATCTGTATTGCTGAGCAGAAGTAGAGGTGGTGTTTTCTGTCTTGGCTGGATATAAGGGAATTCCAACCATTTGTCCAACACACAAAGGCTTGAGTACAAAATTAAGGCAGAATAGGTAATAAAAATAGAAAATGGGGTTTGGAATAGTCATTAGTAAGCGACTTGCTCACCTAAGTGCCAAAATAACATTTTCTCACAGTAGTTATTTATGATCCTCTGTGAGTCTTTAAGAGCATTTCAACACCTTCTATTATTTACACTTTTTTTCTTGTAGAAGTTGGGTATAGGAATAAACTAGAGATAAAATGTAAACCTATGGAACATTTATCAGGCTCAGGTTTCTTCTACAGTCTCCATAGCACACTGATAAACTACTATAGTGAGAAAAGAAAGTCCTTTTCAGTCATTTACAACTGTCCTTACTCTAGATAATAATATTGGTCCTAAAAATGGGAGGCAAAATAAAGAAACATAACTTAGAGAGAAAACACAGACTAAAGAGAGTGGTATGTGAAGAAATAACAAGTGTTCTCATAATTGCATTCATTTGCAATTATGAGATGTAGGAGTGCTCCCTACAGGGAAAAAAAGAAAAGCCAGTGGAAGTCATAATTGTAGTGGTTCTCTTGTTGGGGTTAGGAAAAAAAGGCTTTCAACATAACAGACCCTAATCTTAACAAATTACATAGTTCAAATGACAATCTGAAAACAATAACTCCAGGAGAAATCATCCTGGGTTGACATACCACAGTCTTTTTAGTATATACTAGATAAACATATACAAACACCAAAAATTAAAGACTTTATTGTCATGACAGCATTTCATCACCCTTTTGCAGATATAGACATCAAAGAACTGTGAAAACGGCCTCAAAATTTCCTAGTATAAACCACAAAATAAGGACCATACATAAAACATGGATTTTAAAATATTTGGAGGGCCAACAAAACAAACACTAAAAAAATGAGAGGATTTTATATTTAAAGACTATTTGACCTGAATATGGAGGTAAAGGACTGCAAGGCTTGTGCATTTTCAGTCAAAATCAAAAATAGTTCGTAATATTTTGTCTTGTTCAGTTGAAGCTTTAAACCCTGTATATTTTGACTATAGTAAAACCTTTTTCTATATTATTTGTTTTGATCATAACTGTCACAGTAAAATTTGTGTGTAATCTATTACTGGTTTTTGAGAGAATAGCCATGGCTAAGGATATTTTGTAATTTATACACTGACCAAAGCATAAGTGTCAAAGATCATGGGCTACAAAACCCACAAATATCTTTAAAAAGTTTGTATATTTCAGCACATAGAGATTGGAAAAGAAATACACAGGTTAAAAATACACCCTTATACAAAAATTGAGGATTGCATTGTTTGTGTAAGTGTTAGAAACAAGCAGGCTTTGCATAACTGACCGTACTTTGGAGGTTATCCACATGCAAACAGCATCAGTAATATTCCATGCCTTGTTGTACAGCCTGTGAGGGAAGGTTGGCTGGCATGTCTTTCTTTAGATCAGTGACACACCATGGCACATAAAGACAACCTGGTGATTGCAATGCTGCTCCTCTTTTTTGCAACACAATAGTTCTGATTTGAAATATTTTCTATAACAGTAACGGATTACACACATGGAAAGCAACAAGTATAAAATGAAGACATACTCCGGGTCTCCAATATTTACTAAATGCACAGAAACACTGCATTTAGTAAAGATTGGAGACCTGGAGTATGTCTT
>WAAE01018364.1:0-21138 GCA_013400495.1 Nicator chloris | reverse complement strand
TTATTCTTTTTAGTGCCTTGTATGTTGTGGACCTGAAGAAGTTCAGGAAGATTGCAGCTGGAGACAGGCTTCGGGGCCAGTACCAGGCTCTTAGTCAGGATCCAAACAGTCTGTCAAATCTAGATCAGGTACATATGGCTTTGAGCATTTTTGGGTTTATTTTCTTTATCTTTCTCAGTAGGTATGGAATATCTTGTATCTCAACATAAATGTTGCATCATTCCAAAACTATTTGCCATTTACTGCTGTTTTAGCCCATTTTCGGGAGTGTATATGAGCACAGTTCAGAAAACTGAGCACTTATGATTATTTTTAATTTAAAAAAATAGGAAAAGACCCCAACTTACAGGACTTTTCACCTTTGTTTGTAGTTGTTCTGTGTGCAGTTATGTTTTTCTGATGATAGCCCTATATTCTGATAATGGTAATTATATTCTTGTTTAGCAAGAGCTTCTTTCCTTTTTCTTCTTTTTTTCCATTAACGTAAATTAAATTTTCTTTGTATGTTAACTGCAAATGCACTCTGGTGGTTGCTACACATGGATACCATGGGGTGGCTGGAGTTTGTCTCACTTTGGGTGAAGCTCAGAAGGCTTCATAAGTGAGGTTATCCCTGCTTTTGGTGTTTTCCTTGTGGAATTACTAAAGCACAGAAGATTTTACCTGCCTCTAGCAGCAACAGGATCCCATGGGAACAAAGCCCACATCGCTCAGTGCTTTTCCATACCACTGGTCTGCAAGCAAGTTTCTCTTTTACATAAGGACATTAATGCCACTTGCATTTTTTTTTGTCCAGAAATAAAAGTAAAAATTGAAAATAGCAGTTCTTATGATACTGGACAAAGAACAGCGGAAATACAGCCACACTAAAAACTCAGACTAGACTGGACACCTGGCACTGGAGCAGCCTTTAGCTGTATGTTAAGAGCAAAAGGCTGATATAACAGCAACAGGCAGAGTTCACATCTGTCTGGACAACAGAGTGAATTACTGGCCCTGATCACCCATGCAGAGTCCTGATGTGGTAGAGCTTTGGGTTCTCCAAACTGTCTTACCCACGTGCACAAGGTGTCTTTCAGAATGACCTTTTAAGATTCAGAGGTTACAGGGTTTCCCCCATAATGCTGCTTTTCAGAAAATTTGTTTTATCTAATGTTCTCAAAATATTAAAACTTCTCGTTTTAAGATTCTTATTTTTCCAATTACAGCTTTAATACATAATAGCATGTATCTCCTATAAGCCTGTTGGATCAAATCAAAAGCCACTTAAGGACCAGATGTCAAGGTAGCAAAATCTTGGCAAAATGGAATTGGAATTACTTTGGAAAGTGAATATTTCAAAGTAATATTTTCATAATAATCTGGTTGGACAATATTAAAAGGAGCTACTTGCTACCTTCCTTGCTACTTCTTACACAAAATACAGCAATACTCCTGGAAATACAAACCACAGTGCAATGTATTTGAGAATGTATTTGAAAAGCTTTCATCTACTGATAAGGATGCATTATAACTCTTTTATAACTATTTTTATTTTAAATACCTGTCTGGAGTGCTCACTGCCCTTCTCAAAGAAGCAGCAATCTCAGCTCTCTGCTAATCTGCCAGCAGTGCCATCTTCATGGGTGGTAGTTAAGGTCCTTAAACCACAAAAGAGAAGTAGATAGAAGGGGAAATGGCGATTTTAAATGCCAAAGAGAGTAAGTGTAGAACTCCTAGGGAGAAAAATTACACATCATAAAACCTAGACTTCCAGTACAGTAATTTTGTTCAGAGGGCTTTTTGTATTAATTCTTTTTGTTGTTGTTGTTTACGTCAAGTCCTGAAACTAACAGCTGACTTTCTACTTTTGACTGCAGTAGTAAAAAGTAGTTACTACTTTCACAGCTTCTAAGAATACTGTGGTAACTCAGGAATTGTGATTTCATTTAGGAAGTCAGAGAGGCACAACAGAGAAGCAGCCTCTGTTCTTTTGGAATTGAAATGGTGATAAACGAGCTTCCAAAAATTATAAGCTTTTTAGAAAATAAAGCATTTCAATTGATGTTGAATGTCTTGGCTCTCTGTATTCTTATATTTGATGTAATTTTTTGGTACTAATATCTATATTTGAATTAAATTATACATCTTTCATAATGCAGCAAGAAGTGTTTTATTCTGTCACGTTTAGCAATGTGAGTTGGCAAAATAAGATGTGACTAATACTTGAGTACTGACATTTATTCTGAAATACAATGTAAGGGTTGCACGTGTGAGGGAGCTTACAAATGGATGTAGCAGTTTTTGCCCCTGCTGTCTCTAACTCTGGCCAGAGCAGGTGCAGAGAGCAACTGCCTGAGGTGTTCCTCTTTTATAAATGCTCTTCTCTGCATTCAGCCAGAACTTGGCTCAGAGTTTTCATGATGAGACTGCCTGACTATGTAATAAAGGTCAAAAAACCCCCAGAAGTGAAGTAAGGAACATAGCCAGAATAGCAATTTAAAGCTTTTCCTTCTCAAACTCATGTTGCTGGAATCCATTTTCCTAGAAGTCGTCTCAATTTAGAGTAGTGGCATCATCCTGTATTACATATTTTTTGAGTCAGGTTTTTTTTTTGTATCTACAGAATGGAAAGCTGGTTTGAGTTTTGCTTTTTTTAGAGGTATTTATGGTTTGACAGGCAGTATCTGATCCAGGGGTATCAGACAGAAGTATTGCTTATGGCAAGCTAAGGGTGGACAGATGTAAGGACCAGAAAAAATTGCTTGACAAATGAGAGGTGGAATTGGCCATCAAAGAGAGCATGACTAAGTATTAAATCTTCTTGGAAAAGAACCAGGTGAGCCCTTAGAAGGAAATATAAGAACAATTTGCAGAAATGGCAATAGCAAAAATACTTTTAAATAGCAATTTGATAATCAGTTACATTACATTCAATGCTAATATATGATTTTACAAATTTGTACAGGATCTTCCCAATAATATGATTCATCAAGTAGCCATTAAGTCTCTCCCTCAGGAGTGGCTTTGGTGTGAAACCTGGTGTGATGATAAATCCAAGAAGAAGGCTAAAACAATAGACCTGGTGAGTTGATCCTGACTTATACGAGTTGTACAGGTTAACAACTTTGCTGTGATTTCTGGGGCTGTTCAGTCAAGTGTGTGTCATGTCATGAAGGCAGCCTTGCTGGAAGGCACTGCAACATTCCATCCCTTGCCCTGAAACATTTTCTGCTCTGAGACCTCTCCCACTTGCTCTGTACCAAATCTGCTTACGTTGAAGATGAAAACTGTACCAAAAAATTGAGTGTTGTTGTCTCTTAACTGGATGGGATTGAGGCTTTTCCTGCCCATATGTGTATTTTCCTTACAATTTTTCCATAGTCAGCCAAGTTACTGGAACTGTGAGGAAGTGCTGCTACCTGTCTGGGCACTATGGGCTGCTGCCATTCTCCCCACATAGGAGGTTCCTCGAGAACCTTGTCATGGTTTTCTTGGTCTGTTTCATTGCTATAAACAGGAGATAAAGCAAAAGTCTTTGAAGCGCAATGCTCAGGACACTGTCCATGTTTAGGAAAAAGAAAGTTTCTTTCTTTGGGAATAGAAACAGAGACAAAAATCATTTTTCCTGTCATTATTATCCCCATCCCATTTTTTCCCCCATTTAGAGCTTTTGACAACACACACACTATTTGTGATGCTTTAGATACAATTTGGAAGAAAAACAGACAGCTGGAACTTGGTGTGATTTTTCAGTATGTAAATAGTTTTGTTTTCTTTGTGTCTTTGCAGTTGTTAGAATGAGTTTGTGTTCCAAAGACAGGTGCTCTCTGTTCAAAACCCACATCAGGTTCAGTTTCAATGTGCCAGTGTCAATCTTGCATCTCCCTGAGCAACTTTTTCTAAATCTTAGTAGTCTTGTGCCAGCCATGTCTGTGCTATACTTAGAGAGAGAAAAAAAAAAAAGTATTTCCAATTCATTTGAGCTAAATTCTCTGAAAAGGTGTTATTTTCACATTTGCTTTGTTTACATCTAATATGTTTTAAACTTGCAGTGCAACAACCCCCAAACCAAAGAACCAAAACTAAAGGCTGCTGCCCGGATAGTTCCTGAATGGGTTGATTATGACTCTGAGATCCGAAACTTAATACAGCAAATTGAAAGAGAGAAGAAAAATCTGACATCATTATTTCAAAAAGGTAATTTACATGCATATTCAGCTGTTAGCTTTTAAAAATTAAATATTAGTCTAGTTGAAATTGAGATTGGGGTCAGTAGGCACAAATCTTGTATTTGTGTCATTTCCCTTGTTCTTAGAGAAATGGTATGGGCTTTGATAGTTGTGTGATGCTTCTTTACACAGGAGTTTTGCTGACAGGACAAAGCCTCTTGTTTCATGCCAGAATCTAAGACAAAGCTCAGAGGTGTTCCTGGACCTCAAACACAACCAATAGTCACACATAATTTTAGCCACAAATATTAAATAAAGCACATTAGCTTAGACTTCTCTTGGATAATCTAAAGCTCATGTCTATTAAGCAGTAGGGAACTGAATATTAATTTGCCTCTGCATCTCTCAGTCCAGGCTTATATACCCAGGCCTTTTTGCACGAGCTAAATTCTATTTTAGTTAGTTTGGGGGTGGAGTTTGGTTTTTTTGTTTGTTTGGGGGTTTGTTTTGGTTTGAGTTTTTTTAACTAAAATTGTTTTAAACTGAATTAGTAAAATAGCATGAAAAACCCAGACAAAGAGAACCCAAAACCAAAAAAACCAAACACACATACAGGACTCCTAGTAAGGCTTGACTTCTTGGACTAATGTGAAACAAGATGAAAAGATGACCTCAGCTCTCAGGTTGATGAAAAAACTTAGCAGATAAATATTTAAAAGTCTTGAGTGGAAGAATAAATTCACTTTTCCTTATAAAGAATTCTTAATGGGTTTTATTCTTTGTGAAAGCTTCTGTTCAGCTTGTAGCAAGGCTCCAAAAATGAAGTTAATGTCGCTGAACTGACTGATTACCAGGAAATGGAAAGTAAAGGGCTTTCTCCACATCTTACAAACCCAGGCACTGTCTTTTTGTAACTCTTTTGTGTATTTTTCCCCTTTGGTTACAGGTCTCAAGCATGATGAACTTTAGCACAGCCTGACCAGCAATGGTGAGAGCTCCAGAGTCTTCTGGGAAGGACTGAACGGAATTTACAGCTGTTACATTGGCACTATTTGCAACATTCTTCAATGTGAAGTCAAGTATTTTGTAACTTAAAGTGTTATTTAAAACATTGGAAATGCAATACCAAAATGAGAAATCCACAGGTACCTGGGGGTTGGGAGTGTTTTAACCAGTATGGAGCAGCTTTCCCGATGGCTTTGCTTTTCTTTTCCTTCTTCAAAGTGCAGTTTGCCCAGAGGACTTTGGAATATGAAGAAAGATGTGTTCAGCATTGTCAGTCTGGGGGAGGACACACACATTAAATACTTACTTGAAAACTGTTTCGTGCATATTCCATGCATTAGGCTACTGTATTTAAATATCAAAAATTTTGGTTATATGCCCATAGTTTTGTCCCTCAAGTAATGCTGTGGTCACAAGAAAGAATTTCATAAAAAATGTATAATTTAGACCACACAAAGATAATTCCATGTGGAAGCTAAAGCAAGGAATGACCCTGTTCATTTATTATGCAGGATTGCTGCACTCTTACAGATTTTTAAAACTAATGTTTGATTCTTAGGCTCCTTTTGGCCACTTAAATAGCATGTGATAAAATTCCACTATGGTTTTGGTTGAGGTGATTTTCCAACCAGCATACATTGCATCAGAAGGTCAGTACCTGAAAGCTGCTTCTACTCACTTTTGATTATCATCATCCTGTTTATAACTAAAAATAAAATAATAAAAGACCTAAGTATTTTTTGACTATCAGTGGTGTCTCCTGTAATTTTCTAAACCTGTACTCACAAAACAGTTGCTTTAATGGGATATTGGCATTTTGATCCCACAAAAATTGCAGGGAAAAATTCTTGCAATACACATTATTTGAAAATGGGGAATTTGTGTCTTAAAGTGAAATCTAGTGCCTTAAATACACAGCCTGTTGTTCAGGCTGTGCTGATTTCAAAATGAGATGGGATGAGACCACATTCTTATAAAAAGTCTTCCAGTTTAAGTGCTTGAAATTATAAAAGACCAGGTAATTTGCACTAAGTGGGTGAATCAGCAAGGATTGCACATCATTTCCATAGCAAAAAATAACTGAATAAACAGTAAGAGAAATGAAGCAGATTTTGTATCCACTGTCATTGTCCTCAGCTGTTGGTTATTTACAATTTCTTACTGTAAGAGCGAGTATTTAATATCATGTTGCTGATATTTTTCCAGCCATATTACTAAGCAGCGTGAGACAAGCAGATTTTTCTACAGCTCTTTATATTTTCTGTGGTTTTACCTTTATGTATTTTGGACAGTTTTAATGTGTCACATACAGATTTTTAGATGTCTGTTGAGGGATTTCCTTTGTATGAAGTACCCAATGGAGTATTTCCTGTGTAACCTAATAGCAGAAGTCAATAAAGCCAATGTCAGTTCTCTTTATGTCTGTCCCATTTCAGCAGGAGCTGTTTTGTTATGCTTGTTCTCCTAATTACTTCAGGATATCATGCAGCAACATATTATATATTCAAGATATATTCAACATATTTGAACATAAAGTTGATATTTTTGTACCATAGAGATGGATTTGTAATCGACCTAGCAGATGCCTATGCACCATTATTATAAATTCCATGCATAACAAGGATGTAACTGATTTGCCACAGCAGAGGACAAAAACCCCAAACCATTATTCAACTGTTTGCTGCATTATTTTATTTTCAAAGTACTTTTCTGAGCTTATACTTCCATCTTGCTGCCTGCCTCTGCAGCAGCATTTCACATGGATCGGCCTTGGTATTCCAAGCTTGAAGCATATATTGGAAAACTTGCTTTAGGACAGAAGTTAAAGGTTCTTTAAGAAACCTTAGTTCTCTTTAATTATGATTATCTGTGTGAGAATATTATGCACTATAAAAAGTGGATAATTCATGCACTGATTTCATGTTCATTTTCTCTGTAGCATCCTGTTCTTTTTAAAATTGGATTACCTCTACTGGCTTTAAAAAAAGAAATAGTTCTTTAAATACTATTTCCTAGAGATTGCTTGAATGATTAGAATATAATTTTATAAATGTAATTTGCTGAAGATGTTCTGAAGATGTAAAAGGTTTCATGCAATTTTCTGCAGTGTTTTATATATTTGTACAAAATGTTCTAGTGTTTCTTTTTTGGCATAATACTACTTCCAAAGAAAGCTCTTGTTTTTTGAGATACACAATGGTTTTTAAAATAAGGTAGGTCCCACAAATATATTCACTACTTTTTAAAGATCTCTATAAGGCAGCACTCTGAGTCATTAGCATGTCATTATATTTTTAATACTAAATCCATGGATTGTGTATGTTGTACAAAATATTAAAAGGTACCACTGGAGAAAAAAAAAGATGGATTATTTTCTATTCTCCCTTTTTGTATTACACAATAACCATTCCCTACTTGGTTAAAAGATCAAAAAAAAATGGCAGCAAGTCCTCAACTCTCTTTGATCTATAGAAAGTGTTTTTGCAGGGAAGCAACAGCAATGTTCAAAACAAGGCATCTGCTGTGAGGTGTAGAAATGCAGAGAGAGATTATTTTTGAATTCCAGTCTGTGTGCTCTGCCCTGTGAAAGGGAAGAATACAAATCCTGGTTTAGAGCATTGCCAAAACACGGTGCAGTAGATAAGCCAAAGCATACTTGAACTATTCAAATGAAGGGGTTTTACAATTTATATTCCTATTACAGAGTATTTTCTGTCTTGATCTTCTTGAGATCAGGTGATAAGTTTAGCAGAAAATTAACAAACCAGGCATTAGTGCAGTATTGTTGATGAGCCAGAGCTTTAGTATAAAAATATTTCTCAGTAAGGTTCCTTTTAACCCCTTCCCCGAATCAAGTACTTGCCTTCAGTCAGAGACTTCATGGAATCACAGGACACCAGGTTGGAAGGGAACCTCAAGGATCACCTGGTCCAGCCTTCTTTGGCAAAAGCACAGTCCCATCAAAAGGATCCAGCACCCAGTCAGGCAAATCTCAGGGTCCAACTTTGGGGAATCCAGCATTTCCTGGGGATACTCCAAGGGCTGGTTGTTCTCACTGGGAAATCAGCACTCTACAGGGCTTCTACAATTGCTGTAGTTGACTTCTGTACATCCGAGGTTCTCTTCCACACAGAACCTGGCTGCTTCCTCCTCTCCTCCCCTGCCTGCACAAGTGCCCTGTGCATTTCTGCACAGCTCCAGCTTCAAACCTGAAGAGCAGGGTAAGGAAAGAAGGGAAGACAAATACACAGCAGTGCTTTCTTGTCATCATAAATATCTTTATTGTGAAAAATACCATAAAATAATTCCCACAGTTCTAGAAAAAACAGTTCTTGCTTTGTAGATTTATGATTCCATATAAAGACATTTTATAATTTGAAACATTTGATAAATCTCTGGCTAGCTTTACTTATCCTTCTTAAAACATGAAACTGCTACTTCGTGATTTGCTGAGGGCAAAAAAAAAATTATTCTCCCATTTATTTTGTTACAGCTTTATGGATAAAAGTGTGTATTACAGAGCAAACAATACCTTACAATAAGGCACTTTTAAATACCACTAACCTGCTATGCTATCCTGGCTAGTTTCCAGCAAAGCTCCTACAAATCACAGCCCTAAACAGAAGAATAATTCTTGTTCCAAACACTGGTCTGAAAACTGAAATGATAAAAAAAAGCAAACCTTAACGCTTGCTAAGTTTAAGCTAACACATTTTCTCCACATGTCACAAGTTGGAGCTCTTCAGTTTGTAATTCACTTTGAATCTCTTTTAATACTGATCAATTATTATATCAGTATTTTACCAAGTAAAATATGCTTCCCCCTCCCCCCCTTCATTTGAAGTTGGAAACGAGTTTATTAAAACTGAAAGAACGCACAGAGGAATTTTGCATCTACACCCAGGCCAATGATGGGAACAATGCTTCATGCACCTCTCAGGGTTGACAAACTACTGAGACATTTACTTCAATGTTCAGTTATTGAACATTATTGCACTACAGCCACCCACGAATAAATAAAAAGGCGAGTTCAGCTTCCTTGCTGTCGCCTGCATCATTAACACTCAGCGTGGTACCAGCGCTTCATTTTCCAGAGGCACGTCAGGAAATGCAGCGCCCGAGCTGGAGAGCCTTGCAATGTAAATGGTTTCTTTTTAACACAACTTTGTCTTTCTGAGTTTCCAGAATACCTCAGTGCCCTTCAAAGCAGCACCGGGGTGGTAACACTTCTTGTAAACAGCAGCTGCTCAACGCTAGGAAAGCCTTGTTCTCCGCTGTCGCTTTTTGCTATTGTTTCCAAGAACCTGTCTTCCAACAGAGGGAATCTATGAACAGCAATCATGGATTAATCATCTTCCTTCTACTGTCTATATTCAAGCCTTTTTGTTCTTAAAATGCCATTTTCCCGTTCCCATTCATTCATTTTCAAAATGCACACGGTCCTTTTTTGTTCCTGAATGCTCCCGGCCTACAGCAGCACCGTCCCGCTGCCTCTGAGAAACAAACCCGCACTGCTCCAACATCAGTGCCTTGTATGAAGAACTCACTCGTGAGGGAACATCTTATTCCTCCTCTAGACCAAAAAAAAAAATTTAAACCCCAGGAAACAATTCTCTCAGCTGGAGCTTTTAAAGCTGCACAAGGGCAGTCCTTTGAAAGAGGACTTAGTCCCAGCAGTCCCCTGGCACACCAGAGCAGCTGTCTGTAGTCTTTATGTGACTGCCCACAGCACAGCCACTCCTGCATGTACGAAATCGGGCACGGTGCTCACGTTGCTCATTCAACATTCAAGAGCAGCCCCTGCTGTAGAGAACAAGGCAATACCAAAGTGTCCCAACAGCTCACACACAAGCCCGGGGCTAGCACAGCTGGGCCGAGCTCACCCCTCAGGGCACAGGGTGACAAGAGCCGCAGGACACGGCCTCTGTGCACGTGCTGCTTGCTGGCAGTACCTGAAGTTGGGCAGGTGGGTGTGGGGGGCGGCTGTCCCAAGCCCACGGGGCAGCAGGTTGCTCACTGTGCAGTCAGCTCCTGTGTCTGAGCCCCAGCCCCCGAGAGCTGTGCCAGCCTCAAGCATCTTCAACCGTTCAAGCAAAAACGTTTCCAAAAGGACACAAGCACAAGTTAAACTTGTAGAAAATCATTCAATTTAGTGAACATCCAACACTGGAGTTTAACAGGCTGCTGTGGTGGTTTTGTACCATAAACCATTAGCAATCACCACACAAGCTCCTCAGTTTGAAGATAAATTTGTGAACATTGACCTTTAAATTGCTGTTGAAAAACATTTTACAAAGCCACATGGTCTCTCAATTATGTTGGTGAAGTACTTGAGGCAGGAGCCAAGGGTTCTGCTTCAACAGCAACTTCATCTACAGTAAGAAACTCCCCCCTTTCAGACTGAAGGCCCCACTTGCTAATTTCATTTGTTTTACTTAGGCTGCTTGGGTTTTCAAGTGCCAGGAGTTGAAGCGAGAGAAGATTCCTATCAACTGATTATTGTTTTCCAGTTAAAATCCAATCAAGAGAACACTGATGAACTGTAATTCTTGCATTCCAAGAAAATGGCTGCTGATGAAACTCAGTAATTATGGCAGTAATTATGACAGATGCAGTTACAGAATGAGAAGACTCCTCACTCCTACCAGCTGCAGCCCTGGTAACACCACACAGTGCATTCACACGACTCCACCAACTACACCAAACCCATTTTAAGTACGTGCATATAGAAAAGAACTTAAAAAAGACTTTTGGGAAGGCTAGTGGGAAGCAAGTCCCTCTTTTTGCACACAGCTGTCTCTGCAGTACCCATGTTGTTACATGAAACATAAAATGACTACACTTCCATGTAGTACTAACTCCCTGTTGCATCACCCAGCAGAATTGAAGTTGTATTACAGGGTAAGGCTGGAGTTAATATCAAATTCCGGCAGTACACTCACATCACAACCTGCCTCAGTTCTGACTTTATATACAGAACCAACAAATTGCTGCAAGGTCAGGGAAATGTCACATCAAATCTTCTGCTCAAATCTCAAGCAGATATTTTGTTAAAGTGCAAACTACTCAAGAATCATACCTAAACACCCGAAATCACATTCAGAAAAGAAGTGTTTAGAAAAACAAGTCTTTCCCCCCACCCCCACCTCACTACTGACAACTCCACCAAGGAAATCACCCCAATTAATTTCAGGTTAGTGAACAACAAAGTGAGCAGGTATTTCAGATAGTTACTCCCAAGCACTCTTTGTCCAGAGCGATTGTTGGGACTGGTTCAGCGCACAGCCTCTTCCCCACCTCTGGCACTGCCAACACCAATCCAGCAGGTGGTCACTTGGGTTTCCTCTTAAAAATACTGGGAGATGGATCATTCTGCTGAGCACAACCAACAGTTTGTTAATGTAGAGACTACTGTAACTACCCTTGCCATGTTTATTAGGCCTCAATCCAGAAAAATATTTACATGCATTTTTATATTTAAGCATATACTTGAGTTCTAAATTGAAGTGTTGTCCTAAGTAGCATCTTACTGTTTTTTCCATCCGGAGGAATAAACATGTCCTGCATATCCACAGCAAATACATAGGCAGCACAACCCCTATCAGTGTGAGCTTGTCAAGCTCATCACAAACCAAACCCAATGAAAGAAAAAAGGAGCTTTCTTCCAGTGCAGTAAGACTCTGGGTTAAGGACAACATTATAGAAATTAAGATTTTGGGTCTTGAACTGAGAGACTTTTTATTTTTCAATGATTTAAGTAAAAAACAGCAGCAGCCACCAGAAACAGTCTTGGCTCTAACTGAAGTGAAATTTGAATGTAAATGGTCCTCCTCCAGAACCAAAGGGGTTGAATCCTTGCCACGTGTTCCAGCTCCTGTGGAAAGGGTTGTTGCCACCCTGCTGACTCTCTGCATCCAGTGGGTCCTCTCCCGCATCAAACTTCCGCCTCATTTCTGGAGGAAACAAAACCAAGGTGGATCATGGCACAGTAATAACAGGGCTTCCCTGGAGTACTTCAGTTGCTGTTATAATCTAAATGCAGTTTGCAATAGCAGTTAAAGCAGAAGGAGACACACATATCCTTGACATAGGTATATCCAGAGTTAGTCAACCCTAGAAATCTCTACAAGACGTTAACCCTAGAAGTAATTACAAATTACGACTGAATTTATGCAACAGATTGGATACAAGTATTAGTGCACTGCTTTCTCAAGATGGGTAAGGGCAGAAAGGGAAAAAGGGAAGCAGAAATGCTTGTTATGACTTTTGTTTTGACCTTGATGTAAAAAAAGTAAAAATACAAAGCCACTGCATCATTACCTGGGTCAGTGAGGACTTCTTTAGCAGCTGCGATATCGATGAATTTCTTCTCTGCTTTCTTCTTTTCTTCCTCACTCTGGAAGTTATCAGGGTGCCACTGGGATGCCAGCTTTCTATAAGCTTTGATGATTTCTTGCTTTCGAGCATTTCTGAATGGATAAAATTACACAGATAATTTCATTTTCTGACTGCTCGTATGCCACACTAATGAAGGTTATTTTAAACACTGAGACACTAATTGAGGGCATCAGGAAGTTATGAGGTGCTGTTAACCTTCTGCAAGTGGCATTGAAGACTCTTTACACAAAAGAAAGGAAGCAAGTTGCAACCTTAAGCAAAGGTTCCTCACTCTCTCCTTCACCACCCATATATTTCTCTCGGAAAGATGCTACTGCCAGTGACTCTGCAGAATATAGTTCTCAGTCTGAGGAACTGACCATCAGATGAATAACAAAAAACAGAAATCAAATTAGTTCACAAATGGAAGGACAACCAATACTAGTTCAGAACTTTGCTTGCCCCTCATTAGAAAGAGAACTTGTTCAGCCTGTCCTTCCAGACTCTTCCAATCTATCACACTATCTGCTACAATTTTTGTTACTTTTAGTAATTCTTGCCAGTCTCCATTTCTTCCCCAACTCATTCGTGACTTAGGATCATCTATACTAAGAATTTCTTCCTAAAAAATTTATTTCCTCTCTTCCTGCTGTTGTTTTTCCATTCTTTCTGAAGGAATTGTAAACAAATGCCACTTTACAAGCTGAACACTAAAGATTAGTGCAGCAGAAGAATGAAGATAGCAAGATACAGAACAAAAATTAACACTCAGCAGAACCAATTCAAGTGATCAGCCCCTAGAAGTACTGGTTTAAATAACCACCTTTCACATCATCATCTCTGGAATTAGTATCTCACCTTTTTACTCCCAGGATTTTATAATAATCCCTCTTCTGAGATTGCTTCAGCATTCTCTGGGCACGTTCCAGCCCTTCCCGAATCTGCTGGTCATTTTCACTATTGGCTTGAGCAGTCTCATAGTCTTTAATAGCTTTTATAAAAAAAGTCAATGAAAAAAGGTTACACAACTCTGCAAACTTCCAGTTAAAGAACTCAGTCACCCAATAAAACTGAAACTTTCTTATTACCATATATATACAGCAAAACTTCAGTTTCAACTTGACATGTTTTGGGGTTTTTTTTTCTGAATTAGAAAACCTTGGAATAGAGGACATTGGCTTTCACATCTGAATTAGATAATTTTCTTTAGGTTCATTACACTTGTGGGAAATAAAAGAAGGGAGGGCACCAATGTAGGTTGCAGCATCCTCTAGACTTTACTACAGTCATAAGGGTGAACATAGTGAGTATCTAGGACTGGGATGAGGATACAGAAACCAAGAAGAAAGGTTCAGCAAAGAGTACTTGAAAAGCCCACTGCACATTAGTTCCACACTGTTGTTCAATTGAAGGATGAATTAACCAGAGTTTTTAAATTGATATTCATTCTTCTCCCCCAGTCTGCACTCGATCAACACAATTGAAAGTCTCTTC
The DNA here is from genome assembly GCA_013400495.1 of Nicator chloris. Lineage (NCBI taxonomy): Eukaryota > Metazoa > Chordata > Aves > Passeriformes > Pycnonotidae > Nicator > Nicator chloris. The sequence continues at coordinate 7,111 of WAAE01018364.1, read as the reverse complement.
CTCTTTAGTGACTATAAAGACAGATTTCAGACTACCAGTAAGTTCATATTGTTAGCAAAAGGCAATAGTGGCTTTTTTACACCTCTACATGCATAATATGCAGTTATATTTTAGTGGGGTTTTTTCCCAAAGGCATGCTCTCATTTTTAATTCAAGAGTTGCATTTCTCAGGAATGAAAGCAAGAGAAGAAATTTTAAGAAATTTGAACTATACTATTATTGCAAGTGCTTAAGACACCAAGTTTATATATTCTTTTAATATCAAAATTTATCAAGGGAAGCAAGTTGAAGTCTTTAATGAGACTGCTCTTCTTTCACTGTTATAATCCTCAAGGTCTCATTGGCAGATCTAAGTCTCTTAGGTTTCTCAAGTTAGACAAAGTACTTGCATCAGATTATTTCCAAGCAGATGCTATTTCTCAGCAGGTGTTACATTTGTTTTTCACTGTTTCTGAGCAAGACAGCAGGAAGTGCTAATGAATTTGTATTACCCAGACATCTGATACCACTGCAATCTTGTTTCAGTTACTGAAAAAAAGTCCAAAAAGTATTGCCAGAGCTCAAAAAATTTCCTAGGCTACTAGAAACCAAATAAAATTTCTATTCATTTTTACATCACAGGACACTGCCTTTGCTGCCTAAAGCACTTTGGCTTCTACTGGTGTTTTTAATAATTTGTCCAGTCATTAAAAAAAACCCCAAAACAGGAGTGTGTACTAATACGTGTGCTGAATATATGATTGTCCTAGGGTGACAAAACTAATAAAATATATGGTAAAACTAAGAAAAGTAGTCAAAATGCAGGGGTTTCATTATGCTGCTTTATTGCTCCAATACTTTTAAGCACCACTGAACTTAATCTGCTTCAGGTAATACTAGGAAGGGCCAGCAGAAATGTCCTGCTAAATGCAATCAGATTGCTCAGCCTCACTGAGCACCACATCACCATCGTGGGAAACCTGCTCAGGGGTCAACTATTTGCCATGACAGTAGTGGATTTCTCTTCTTTTTCCTAAATCAACTTCCTTATTTAAGGACTACAAGCACTAAGCACAAGGGAAGGTGTTTCAGTGCTGCACACTGTAGAGGGAATGCACCCAGCATGCTCTGCAAGTACACACTGCACTTTCACTCTTTAATTCTGATGGTACACTCCAGTGCAGGGATTTTCCTCTTTCAGAGAGCTAACTGCTCACTCCATGTGAGGGGTGAGGGTTGGAAGCAGGTGGAACAGGATGGCAGCTTCATGACCACAAGAAGTTTGCTATGAAGGCAAGAGACTTATTACTAATTCCTAGTATGTCAAGTGAGATATTTAATCAATTCTTTTGAGTCACTATTTCTAAAAGCAGTAGTACCTCACAAACAAACAGAAGAGTCACTGCTGCTTCTTACTGGCCTGCTATTTCAGACAACTTCCTTTCATCCTGCTCCATGACATGACAAGAACAACTACTTCCCAGTGCCACTTTCAATTTAAATACTTCAGTCAAATCTAATTCTCGTTATTGCAATACAAGAGCCTTCATGATCTCTCAGAAGGTAATCATATTGTATCTCTAAACAACTTCAACGGCTTTGGTATCTTGTGAATTTTTAAAATAGATTAAATTCTGCATGTGGAATGATGACAAATTTCCCATCAAATACTGATTAACTGCAGACATCCTACACTCATGCCAAGACTCTTAGAGAAATAACAAAACCAGTTTATGCTCTTACTGAAACCTCTACAGTAGTGGAATGGGGAGGGAAAAAAAAAAAAACCCAGAAAAAAAATTGGTATGTTCTGACCAATTTTGAAACAGGAAGGCAGGTTATTTCCCTTTTTGACAAACCTTGTGCTCTAGACAGATAGACTCTTGTACTTATGAGGTATGCCAGAAATGGAGTCATTAAACATCTGTCTCTGTAGAAAAGCCCTGGATCCCATGTGATTATGAAGTAATTAAAACCATTTCATGAACACAGCTTTACATAGCGAACTGCATCTTGAACACTTAACAATAATCACCTTCAAAGTTCTGAATTACAAGTACTTTGAAATTTCCTACCTTTAACAGGAAAATAGGTGCCTCCAGCTTGAAATTTTTTTGAGGGAAGAATGAGAATCATTTTGCTCCTTTAAATACGAGACTACAATTTTAATTGCTCTGGTTCTCTATGGCAAAGAGAAACCCATCATCAAAGGATAAACGAAGACACCTCCAGGCAGATGAACATTAATGGGCTGTAATGGTGCTGATGGAGGCTCTGCTGGAAGGCAGAGTGTAACTACAACCACCTCACTGCTGTCAAGGCCAAGAGGAAGGCACAAGAAATGCTACAAAACCTGGAGAAGCACAATTCTGCTCTAGCATGGTTCCTCACCCAGCAGGCACCAGCAAAGGAAATAAGCTCTCCCAGATCCCAGGTAATTCCTCTCTCTTTATATCCTGTAACAGGCAGGCATTTGCCCCAGCACAAGACCAGGCTGGCTGTCTGCATTTGTGCAGAACCTCGTTACAAAACTTTTCTTTCCTCCAGTTCACAACAGTTTGAGTCACCCTCCCTGGAGGTATTTAGAACTGATGCAGATATAGCACTTGGGGACACAGTTTAGCAGTGGACTTGGCAGTGCTGGGTTAACGGTTGGACTTGATAATCTTGGAGGTCATTTCTATCACTCCATGTAATTGGATGCATTGTACAGAAACTCCATATGGAAAATGCAGCCCTGGGAATAGAACCAGTTTACTCTCTGAGCAACGCTATAGAGATCCATGGAGGAGAAGCAATGGCTGTTACCTTCCTCTGCCCTCAGCTCATGCTAGGGAATAGAACAGTATTATTTCATGCTGCCATCTCAAGACATGAGATGGAGCTCCTAAAATGGATTTACATTACCCTAGCTCTAATTACCTTTTACTTCTAAATGCAGTTCTCTGACATTGCTAATTATATAAAACATCTGAGTTGAGTAAGCTGCAGTCTCATAAAACATCCTGAACACAGTCCACTGTTCTAAAGACAACTCTGCTGTAGATAAAACAAGTACATTCCACTTACTCTAATCAAGACAAAATTAGCACGAAGTGTTTTTGTAGATCTGCAACTATCAGGGCTAATTAAGGATAACAGTGTATAATCAAAGTGCGTGTTAAAAAAAAGCCTTTGAAACACTGATTACATTTTAAATGTCCACACAAAGTATGTGCCAATGGCATACAAGTGTACCTTCTTCATACATGTCTTCTAGCAAATAAGCTTCTGCTCTGTCTTTCAGGGCATTCACATTGGTTGGTTCCAGCTGCAGAACTTCTGTACAAAGTTTGATGGCTTCTGTAGCCTGCTGATTCTAGAGAAGCAAAAGTAAAACCAAACTTACATAGTTGTGGGAGGTTTGTTTCATGTTTGTCTTGAAGACATTGACAGAGGGAGACAAGCAGAATTACCTTTGATAAGCAGTGACAGATCCTTTCTTTGGCACGAGTAGAATAAATTGGGACTTCTGGCTCAGTTTTCATTACAGAATGGTATTTACTGATAGCATCTTCATACCTATTTAAATCATAAAGTGTAGTATCATGAAATGCAATCACTACCTCAGGGTGTTGTGTTTTATTTAAAAATCCTTAAAATTCACAGATTCTCCATCCTTCTATCAAAGGACCCTCCCTATAGTAGCCTTAAAGGCAAGGTGCAAAACAACAGTATGAAGAAAACTTGTAGGCTCTTTAAGAATTACATCTCCATTCCCTTTTCTGTGCTGTGAGATCAAAGAGCAGGCACCAGGCCTGTCAGGCTTATGCAGAAGATAACGACTGACACCCCTCACCATGCACAGACAGCCAAGGGTCTCCAGATTTGCCTCCTGTCCAACATGAAACTGCACTTCAAAATAAGCATCTCCCCTCCTGATATGTGAGATGCACTCAGTTCTGTGCTCACAGTAAGAGTCCAGACTATCTGCACACTACAAAAGGTACCTATTCACAGAGGTACAAAAAAGCTCCTTACACCAGTTTTAATCAGGCAGATGTTTTCTCCTTTTCTTCTTCACAAGTCACACAGTAAAGTGTTATTTTGCTGTGAAAGCCTCAAAATGCTAAAGTTACATGGTTTGAGCAAGAAACAAATTAGAACATTTACTTAAAAATGCAGGAGTGAGATTGAGTCCACCAGTTGCTACAAGCCAGAGAAGTGCAAGCTCTCAGTCCCTGAAACTGCACTGATGTTGGATTAAGTAAGTGAAAAGTGTCCAAACAGACTTCTGGCTCAATAAAGCTGGCATCAGTTGTGCTTAGTCACATTCCTGATGTACTTCATTTAAAAAAGCCACCTTGACAATGTCTAATGATTGGTTCGGGGTCCATGATATCATGCTTGGGAACACAAAACTGAATTAAAGCAAGAACTACAAGAATACAGAGGCTCTATCACTTAACAGCGCGCATAAAAGAAAAATAAAGCTTATCAGTCAGAACCACTTCTACCATCAAGGCACTGCAGAGTTACTAAGTGGTTTTAGTCTTAAGATATGGTCTTTTCATCACAGAATAGCTGAAGTTGGAAGGAACTCTTGGAAATCATCTGGTCTAATCCCACTGCCCATGCGGGGCCACCTCTAGAAATCTGCCTATGACTGTATCCAAAATGCTTTTGCGTAACTCTAAAGTGGGGAGACTCCCCTTGGACAACCTGCACCAGTGAAAATGAAGCAGTGTAAAAAACATTTCCTGATGTTCCAAGGGAATTTCCTGTTTCAGTTTGCACCCATTGGTCTGAACCCATCACAGAACACCACCGAGCAGAGCCTGGCTCAGCCCTCTTTGCACCCTCCCTTCAGATACATTGATGAAATCACCCTGTGGCAGAGAAGTCTCAGGGCAAACACTCTCAGCCACCCCAGCTTTTCCTTGCAGGAGACGGATGCTCTCCATCTCAAATCTTAGTGGAATTCACTGGACTTTCTCAGTAGCTTCAGCTCTCCTGCACTGGGGAGCCCAGTGCTCAGGTGTGGTCTCATCAGTGCTGAGCAATAATATATGAGAGCTGAAAACTCCCATCCCTATGTTTCTCTTACTACCTGCTGCAGAAGTAAGTTAAGCATGCAAAAGGGACACAGTCGCATCAGAAGGAATCAGAATAGAACAGTTGCTATGCAAGTCAATATTTATTTTAATTGTAATTTGAGAGCTCTGCTCAGTACCCACTTCAACTGACACATGCAAAAAGCATCACTTTAATCAGCTCCTCAATCAGTAAGTTGGTGCCTCAATTGTAGGTTTTTTTCTATTTTTTTTTCCCTTTAATATAGCGGTGAACACTTACCTGCCTCCTCTGATTAATTCCTCTGCTGACTCGATCTGCTTATTGAGTTTCTTTACTTGCTTATAGAGAGAGAAGCATTGCTTATGGTCTTGGTCCAGTTTCAGACACTCCCGGACCTCACTTTTCACAGGGAGGTAAGGAGAAGGGGAGAAACAAAAAAAAAAAATCAAAAAACGAGGTCACCACATACTATAAAGTTTTACCTAGAAACACAATGCAGCATATATAAACAGCCCAGAGCAATATTTGAGTTCTTTACACAAATCTCTCCTTCATCCAAATGTTAATATAAAGTGAGACCAACAAGAGTCTTCCAAAACACACAGGGATAATTATCTGGTTTTGGTTTTAATTCTTTTGTATTGCCAAACACACAAAGGATTAAATGTTACATTAATAACTGACTAAAGAGCTGAAGAGTACCTACAAAGAAAAGGCACTCTGTGAAAGAAATTATATTCAGCAGTTATCAGATGAATATACAGAAAAACTACCAGCAATTGTAACTCAGGTATATTACAAAATCCCTACATATAAGTGTAGTTTGTGCTGCTTGAAAGCTCAGCTAAGACACAAACCTCCTTGATGGGAATCTCACCCAAGCCTGAGCCTGATGTTTCACTGTGAAGAATGTTTAATCAGACTCTGATTAGGGAAAATATCTCTCAAAATAGTCCAAAGTCTAAAAAAACCCAAAAAAACCTCCAGAATGCAATCATATGAAGGAATAAATGTTTTGGATGCCATAGAGTCATCATAGCACAATCACAATGTCAATTTCAGGAAGAGATTACAAAATCTTAGTTCATTCCTAGGCACAGACAAAAATATCTTACTATTTGAAAATAATTAGGCCCTTAATAGGAAGAAACTAAGGGAAGGACAAGACTAAACACCCAGCAAGTCCAAGAACTCTTTCTCAGCCTATCTCATGATGCAAAAAAATCACGGTATCAGATAAGAATAAAGGAGAGAGGCTTATCCCTTTCATTCTGATTCCATTCTGTTCTTCAACAGTGTCTTCAATCATGCTTTTAAATAACAAAAATACCACCTATACTTGAAATCACTGGTCAAGGTGATGGTCACCTACCAAAAGTCACCATAGAAGGGACCTATGAGCTCACAAGATTTGCTCTGGAAAGGGAATGCCTAATGCTAACCAATTACTTTCATGTTTACTTTTGGCCAGCTATAAAACAAATTTTTGCAATTACAATCACATGTAGTTTCCATCTACCAAGGAAAGAAACACAGGCTTTTCAGTCCTCTTCACCCTATTGAAGGGATTCTGTGGCAGAAATCCTATTAGAAAGATTCTGGAGATGGAGGCAGCACATCTGAAATTATGATTGGCACAGAAACCATTTCAGTGCAATAGGAAGGATTCCACCATTTGTGCAGCTAGGCACAGAGTACAAACTGAACAGTCTGAGTTGGGCAAGGACAGTTATCTGCCAAATTTTTGGGATATATGGGAGTAAGACCTTAAACTTAACTCAGTATGAATAAAAGGATAGGGCATTATCAAAAAGTCATCCAGGACTGTCTGCAGGAATGAGAGGCAAACAGCTCTGCATCCCAAGCCCATCATACTTGGATGCTCCTGTACTTTTTATTTATTTTAAGCTGGTAACCTTAATGTATACATCTTCTGTTTGCATCTTAAAGTTAACTTCAATAGAAGTTTAAGGGTTAAAAAAAAACTCCACTAAAGGAAATTTAGGGAAGAAACTTCTTCCTTCCAGAAGTACAATGAAGACAGCACTTGTAAGCAACTCCCATTTAGGCAACTCTT
>WAAE01018362.1:5003-55093 GCA_013400495.1 Nicator chloris | reverse complement strand
TCGCCTCGTATGGAAATTAACTCCACGCCCTTCTAGGCATGCTCAGTTCATCGTGGTGGTCTTTTGGGGTCTTCTGGGATGAAGAAAACGTATGTCTTCCTCCATGAACTCCTCACCTTTATCTCTCTTGTATGTACTTTTGGCCCTTCTGGCACTGTTTCAAGGCAAGAACTCAGTTTCTGCTGTCTAAGAGTCGGTGTTCTTCTACTTATCTACATTCTTGGGTCCGTTGTTTTGGTTAGCCCCGCTTATCACCATCGAGGAATTCAGATGCTGGTTAGTAGTTTGAAGTATGTCAGAGGGTAGCAAGCACAGCGTTTGGTTTTTGTTAAATGCCTTCTAAAATACAATCTAAAATACGTTCTAAAGTACTTATTTAAAATACATTCTATCATATTGTGCATGTTCTTAAGTTCACTATGGAAGATTAGCTAGTGTTTTCAAATCTATGCCTCACCTGGCCCCATGGCACAGACAGAATGCCCTGCCATGGGGCCCCAGCACGGTGGCTGCTGCCAACCCCAGGCCAGTAAGGGCAGCTGGTGGCATTGCCAGCTGCTGCCACTCCTGCCTGTACCCCCAGACACCCCACACTGCCCGAATGATGACAAGCACTGGTCACAGACCTGTTGCTGTGCCCAGTGCTCCTTGACCCTAACAAGGACCCCTAGCAGGATCCTGCAGCCCCGCCCTGGGCACTGCCACTCTTCTCCTCAGCCCAGGCTCTCCCAGGCACCCAGCTCTGCCATTCCCCCCATGCCCAACTACACAGCCTCAATGGATCCAGTTATTACTTTTTATTTAAAACGATCATTATTTTCACATTTCATCTTCTTTTTGTTTGGTAGCAATATACAGGCAGCTCCAAGATGTCCCCATCCCCAGGGGCCCCATGCCCGGGGCTGAGCATGGCACTGCTATGCCCGTGGCTGGTGGCCAAGGACGTGCAGGGGGAGGCAAGGCCAGAAGCGGGGCCAAACTCAATGAAGTGAACAGTGTTAAAACAGGAGCCACCCCTGTCCTGGGACAACGCCCTCGGGCGCTACCTTCCCGCTCCCACCCTTTGAAGTGACTCTAGCAGCGACTGTACCTGGGCACCCCTAAGCCCAGGGCAGGGAGGCCACCGTGGCCACCCAGGCTGCATGGGCACCTCCACTAACCCTCAGAAGCCATGGGGATGATGGCATGCTGGCAGGGGGAAGACTGAGTGGATAGGGAAGATACTCTGTGACTGGGGTGCCAGTGCCCTTCTGGAGCCTGGAGCAAGAGTGCAGTGTGGCAGGTATGGGGCGAGGATAAAGAGCACAGCAGCTCTGCCCACCTTGGGGTGCCTCGGAGTGCCACCAAGGTGACAGCTGGAGACTCAAAGATGACACTATCGCCTCTCCCTGATGGCAAAGGGCAAACTTTGAGCGGGCTTGTCCCCCACCATCCCCTGGGAAAGTCATGTATGGCCAGCATAGGAGCAGGGGCATGCTGGCAGGGACTGGCCTCCTCTGCCCTCCACCCCATCCCAGATCCAGCCACTTCCCCATATGCCATTAAAAAAAAATGGTCTGAAAAATCTGAAAATAGAGCTTCTTCCCCCAGTTTTTCCCCTATTGAAAATACTGTATATTGTATCACAATCTATAGCAGGGGCAGATGGGACCAGGGGCATAGGGACAGTTGAGGTTCTGTGCCCAAGCGGGGCCAGAGCCAGCCTCTCCCCACCTCCCATGGCAGCCAGCTGAAGTGCCTGGTGCTGCTCAGGGCCTCCAGCCAAGCCTGTGCCAGGGAGGCAGAGAGGGCATCAGAGCACACAGGGCAGACAGACCATGGGTGCTCCCCAGAAAGGTGCTTGGCCACCCTGGGGTGTTGCCAAAGACTGTGGCACCCAGCAGTGGGGGTGCTGCTGCCACCCCATCTCTGGGCACAGCTGCAGCGTGTTGAGAGCTATAGTCCCTGTGGGTGACAAGGCAGCAGGACCCTCTGCAAAAAGGAGGGGCACTGCTGGCTGAGGGGGGGCCTGCTGCTGGCCAGTGACTCTGCCAGTCCCACTACTGCAGTCCATCTTTCCTTCCCCACCACCCCAGGCACCACTGCCAGGCTGCGCTGGCACCCACCCAGACTGTCCCAGTAAGAACCTAGTGCAGGTGGCTCCTGTACAGGGCTGGACACTGAGGAACAAGTGTCAGGGCAAGAAGCATGTGGAACGGGACACAGCAGAAAGGTGGCAGAGCTGCAGCAGTGCCCTGTGACAGGGGAAGCAAGTGGTGAGGGCAGGCAGGAGGCAGTGCACTTGAGGGTGAGGGACATGATTAGGGGCAGAGGGGAGAAACAGCTGGTGCCAGCATGTGAAATACCCTGTGAAATATCCCTCTGCCTCCCCACGTGCCTCTGCAATGGCACTGCTGCCTGGGGATGAAGTCAGTGTCCAGGGCCATGCAGGGCCAGGGCAAACGGACCCCAGGGTGGGCAGGATGTACCAGTGGGGCTGAGACTCCCAGTGACAGCCCACTGGTGACAGAAATTGGTCATGGGTGAAGCACCAGAGCACCTGCCCCAGTGGTGCCCAGGGCAGCATCAGCCAGGAGTGATGTGGAAGCAGCCATCCTTCTAGCTCCACGGGGCCTGGCCTGGGGGGTACGCATGGCCAAGGGTCCCCAGAGTGAGTGCAACATGGGTGTCCAAAGGCACTGCTCACAGGCCTGTGTGTCTCTGCGCCAAAGTGAGTGGGGCTGGCAGTGCTGGCACCAAGCCATGTCCTTTCCTTCACAGTCTCCATCCATGGCATGTTGAGGACCCCAGCACCACGCAAGGATGCTGCTCTGGAGCTGAAGGGGGAAAAAGCCACCCCAGTGGTGGCTTGTGAGGTCCATCCAGGCATTGCTGTACCCACTGTGTCCTCCCTGGCGTGTGGCTCTGGCTGCAGCAACTCTGCTCCACACTCCACAGGGCAAAGGGAGGGGAAAGGCAAAAAGGGTTTGGTGGCTTGACAACATGGTTGTCCCCGGGGTCTCAGCACAGCGTGTCCGTGTTGAAGGAGAGCTGAGCCTGAGCAAGGAGATAGGCACGGCTCAGGGGCTGTCCACTTAGCCAGCACACCCAGGGTATCTGGGGCCAGAGTCTGGCACAAGTGTCAGAGCAGACACCTCTCCAAGAGAGCCCCCACCCATCCCGGGCCCAGCCTTGGCTCCATTGCGTCACCTTTGTTGTGTCACAGCACCCAGTCCCAGGGCCCATGGTGCGGACACAGGTGGGACCAGGAACACCCAGATCTGGGGACAACCTCTCACCCTCTCCTCTTCAAAGCTGATGAGGCCTTCGTCGTCAGTCTCCAGGTCCTCCTGCTCCTCCACCACAAGGGCCCGCAGCTCAGTGGGGGCGGTGCGGGGGCGCAGCAGGCTCAGCACACGCTCCAGGGGTGACTGCAGGACACAGCTGGGGCTGGTCTCCTGCTGCTCTAGGTTGTCGCTTTGCTTCTTGGCAAAATTCACAAACACCTGAGGAGGAAAAGGCAGGAGACTCAGGTATTTGCAGGCACCTCCACCCCATGCTTGCCAGGTCAGGACTCAGTGCATCCTGCTCTGCGGTGGCTGCCACCATGTTCCCCATCTAGCTCCAACCCCTGCCCCAAAGGCAAATCCTGCCTGGCACTTTGTGACTCCCTGGGGACAAGCATCCAGCTACCTATGCTGTCCCCAGTCTTACATTGTCCAGTGTGGTTTGGCTGACAGAGTAGTCTTCAATGCCCAGCACATCCATCACCTGCTCCATCTTGCTGAAGATCTGTGCCAGTGAGACCTGGTCTGACTTCAGCTGGTACTGGGCCTTGGTGTGATGACGCTCCTGGAGGATGGTCACAGAGGGGGCACTGAGCCCTCACTCCCAGACTACGTCCCATCACCCCATGGAGGATGAAGGCTGCTTGTGCCCTGAAGTGGGGGCTGGCAGGGGACAGCAAGGCCAGCATGGGCAGCTCACCTTGAGGACAGCCTCAGGGAAGTTACGGTTGAAGAACCTCACCACCTCCTTGACGTTGAGGCTGGACTTGGTGCGCACTGTGATCATGTAGCCATCACCAAACCTGCACAGGAACAAGGCACCCATGAGGACCTGTCCCTTCATCTGCACTCCCATGACCCTATAGAAGGGGACAATGCACTCAGGCAGCCACTACTGGACACCAGGCCAGTGGCAGGGCACTTCAGTGACCCTGTTCCCTGCCCATCTCTAAAGCAGCACCCACACAGAGGGCTGGTATCTTGTCATGGATGACACACTGTCACCCAACCATGGGATCCAGCCCCCTCCTGCCCAGCAGCACACACAGGCTGCTGGGCCTCATGCAGGCGTACTGAGCTCCTGCCAGGCCCTTACCTGTTCTTCAGGTGCTGAATGCTGCCGAGACACTTGAGCCGCCCGTTCACCATGATGGCCAGGCGGGTGCAGAGGGCCTCACACTCCTCCATGCTGGGATGACAAGGGAGGGTTCAGCAGAGGGCATGGGAGGACAATGGCTATGTACCCCAATGGCTACGTACCCCAGGCTACGCTGGGGGTAGGTGAAGAGCTGGGCCTCCCAAGTGCCTGACCCAAGTGCTGTGGCCCCACCACCAAGAATGAGAGAAGGCAACAGAGGGTGTCCCAGGCTGCCCCTGCTCCTCATGCCCCTACCAAATGCCATTCCCTGGGGATTGGGAAGCCCTCTCCCTCCCACACAGCACCTCAGGTGCTTGGAGGCATCAAGGGCACAGAATCCCCCTGGACCTGTGAGACGTGAGCACCACGGAGCGACCCGTTTTGATGACATCCAGGATGAGGTTCCAGAGGAAGCGCCGTGCCTTGGGGTCCATCCCTGTGGTTGGCTCATCCTAGGGGACAGACAGCACCCTCAGACCAGCCTCATGCCAGCCCTGAGAGGGACCCTGCCACTCCCTTCCTGTCCTTAGTCCAGTTCAAGCCACCATCCCACACCCCAGGAGATGCGTGGTGTGTGGTGAAGCAGGGGGTGAGCACCTCCCACCTGGGGTCCTTTTTCTACCCTCAGGGCGCACCAGGAAGATGAAGGCTGGGTATCCGATGAGAGCAATGGCTGTGGATAGCTTCCTCTTGTTGCCCCCACTGTAGGTGCTGGCAGGCTTGTCTGCATACTTGGTCAACTCCAGCTTCTTCAGTGCCCACTTGACCACCTGCAAGGTGTGAGGGACTGCTGTAATGCTGCCAAGGCCATGGGGCTGGCAGAGCAGGCAGGGGTTGGGCTCCCTGGCGTGTCAGCTGCCAAAGAGACTAAAAGCCATGTGCCAATCAGGGGAGCCCCATGGCAGCCCCCGGAACAGCCATGAGCACTGGTGGGGACCCGCGAGTGCATGCGCCTGGCCCTGGCAGCCCATGTGGGCATACTGCCAGGGTGGCACTGCCACGAGAGCAGCAGCACTGCCTCAGGCTGCTGCTACTGCCCAGTGAGATGTGGCACAGCACCAGCCCTTGCATGTTGCCAACTGCTTGCTCAGAGCCCTACCCGCTCCTCATCCTTCCAGGGGATGCCACGCAGGCGGGTGTAGAGCTCCAGGTGCTCCTGGGCTGTCAGCTCATCAAAGAGTGCGTCAAACTGGGGGCAGTAGCCCAGGCTCTGCTGGACCTGCAGGAGCTCCTTCAAGATGCTGTGGGAGAGGATTGAGGGTTTGTGGGAAGAAGAAATTCTTTTTGTGAGGACTGCTGCTGAGCCCCCTTTCACATGCCCCCTTTCACTGGAGCATCTTCCCCCAGGTAAAACCCCACTGCGCAGCCTCAGCACAGGGCCACTGTCTCTTGCCCCACATCCCAGGGTGATGGTCACCCAGGAAGACACAAGGCTGCAGAGTCCCACTGGGACACACAAGCTCAGTCATGCTACTTTATCCTGGGAGCCCTCCAAGCAGACCCCATCCCATCCCCAGGAATGCTGGCAGCCCCCAGGCCTCCCTTACCTGTGTCCGTTAATGAAGGCCTCTCCACCCGTGGTGCTCTCATCCCCTGTCAGCATCTTGAATGTTGTGGTCTTGCCCGCACCGTTGACGCCCAGCAGCCCAAAGCACTCCCCAGGGCGCACACCCACACACAGCCGGTCCACAGCCAGGATGCGCCCAATCTTGCGGGACTTGTACACCTGGCAGGGAAGGGGAAGGTGGACTCAGCCCACCAGGAGCCACCTGGACCCACTGCTCTACCCACATCCCTGGGCTGGGCTGGTCCCAGGAATCTCCTTGCAGCCTGATGCAGCCCCCACCTTTGTAAGGTTCTCAATCTTTAGCATGTCATTGTCGGCATCACCACGCAGGACCCGGTGCCTCTCATTGGCCACGTCAATGTCATCCTCAATGGGTTTGGTGGAGACGGGCAGGCGCCTGTGGGAGGGGGCAGAGCCAGGGGGGAATGTGGGACCAGGAGCTGCATCCCTGACAGGCCTGGGCAGTTCCCACTCAACACTGCCAGAAGGGCAGCCTGAAGCTCAAGGGTCCCAATGGCAAATCTTTACCCCATGGCCAGCCCCAACATCCCTGCCCCATGCCACACTCACTGGGGCTTTCGGAAGAAGTTGTACTGGCACATAATGGTGATGAAGAAGCCAACAAAGCCTTCAATTGTCATGGCAACAAGCCCCCGTGTCACGATGTCCCATTCGAAGGGTGATTTCATTTTATCAAACTGCCCTAAACAGGAGGAAGAGGAGAGAGCAGCTGGGGGCACCTTCCCATGAGGACAGCTTGGTTGTACCTCCTGAGCTGACCCATGACAATGACACTGCTCCCATGCTTGCCCACCACAGCTACCCGGGCTGGTCGCAACACAATTCCCTCTCAGAGCATGGGTGCTGTGGAAATCATCTGGCAAGTTTTCAAACTCAGTAGGATGAATCAACCCAGCTGAGAGTGGAATCAGAGGGATTTGTCAAATCCTGACCCAAAACTGTCCCTCATGATGCCAGCAGCACCTGGGTTATGTGCAGAAGCTGCTCAAAAAGCAGAGAGCAGGGGAGCTTCTTCAAAAAGCAGGGAGCAGGGAGGTCAGGATGAAGCTGTAAGTGGCAAAAGGCTTGTGTTGGTTGGGCAGCACAGCCCCCAAGAAACTGTCTGGAAGGAGAGTCCCTGCAGCGCCCATCCCTCCTGTCACAACACAGACCCACCATGGCCCACCACAGCTACACTACGTCCCCACTAAAATGCACCACAGCCTCACCACGGCCCAACACAGGCAATGTGCAGCAGCAGCAGAACCACAAACATCTGTCAGGTGCCCTGTCAGAGCTCACACCCTCTTCTCCCCATGGGGTTGCTATTTGGAATGGCCCAAGGAACCACTTTCAGCAACACTGGCACCCAGCCACAGCTGACCCACAGTTGTGTCATTTTCTGTGCCCTCTCTAGTCCACCCCCTTGGCTTTTTGCTCCAGGTTTCTCTGGGCCTTGGGGACACCACCATGGGGCAGGCAGAGGGGATGTGCCAGCATCATGGTCCCCTCTAGCCCCACATGCCCTGGAGCAAGTAAGGGTGAGAAGAGGCCATACCAATCTTGGCATAGTACTCATTGATGTATTCATTGTAGGCCATCTCCATCAGGCCATGGCCCAGGTTGTAGTTAGGGAACACGAGGAAGCAGCTCTTCAGGTAGCTATTCACCACCTTCAGGTCCTGTGGGGACAGCAGAGAGGACACAACCATCAAACAACCCTGAGTGAGTGGTAGGATCAGGATCCCCAAGATCCAGGCCAGTCAGGTCTCATGGCTGATCCTGCTGAAACAGACCTCCTGAGGCCCCTCCCAGCCTGAGCCGCCCCACAAACAAATGTCAGCATCTCCGTTCCCAGCAGCCCTCAGCAGAGCTGTGAATGCCACACCTTGTCGTGCTCAAAAAGCTGCAGCAGGAACGTGGCAACGGTGGCTGTGATGCCAATGAAGAGGTTGATGACGATGAGGAAGACATAAGCTGAGCTGGGCACCTCAAACCAGAAGGAGGCTGGGTACATGATAGGGGTGATGGACCAGCTGGGGAGATGAGAAGAAAAGGGACACATCAGTATGGTAGTCAAGGGGCCCCCAGCCTTGGGACTGCCCATTTCCATCCTGCTGTCCCCAGGCTCTCCCACTGCAGCCCTCACAGCCACCGCACTCCAACCAGCTGTGGGGGCTGCAGAACATCAGAGGATGGTTTGGATTGGAAAGGATCTTTCAAAGTCATCTAATCCAGTCCCCAGCCATGGGCAGGGACACTTTCCACTAGTGCTCCAAGCTGTCCAACCTGGCCTTGAACATTTCCACAAATGGGGCAGCCACAGCTTCTCTGGGCAAGCTGTGGCAGGGGCTCACCACCCCCACCATGAAAAGCTTCTTCTTAGTATCTAGTCTAAATGTCTATCTTTTAGTTTAAAACCACCACCCCATAAGACTCTGGAGGCAACCCCAGTGCCTCCTAACCACCCCTTCTGAGCAACATACCCATAGAGCAGGAAGAGGGAGAGGACAGCAGGGAAGTTGGTGGGAGAGGTATATGCTGGGAGGTCAAACACGAACAGGATGATGATGCAGCACGTGGCTGGCACCAGGTAGTTTAGCTGGAGAAGACAGAAACTTCTGTGACTGCCCACTCCCTGGCACAGCCCCAGAGGCTTGGCTGGTGGGGCCACGTGTCATGCTTACCATGTCCCACATGTAGTTGGCCAACCAGTAGATGACGGGGTCACAGCCACTCACAAACTGCAGGTGTTTGGCCTTGGTGGCCTTTTCAGCCACCAGGAATACCACAAAGCTGGCTGGGACGAAGGACATGGCCACAATGATGAAGATGGCAATCACCACATCTGTGCCTTGCAGGCTGGACGGGGAGTAAGGAGAGCAGAAACTCCATCACCCTTAGTTGCCTGGGGAAGGGCCACCCACCCTGGTGTGGGACAGTCACTGTGCACAGAGCAGGGCATGGCACAGGGGGACCCTCATGTCATAGCCACCCTGTCCCTCCCCAACATGCAGCCTGTGGAGCAGAAGCCTCGGCCTTCCCCTGCAATCACCAGTAAAAAGCCCCCTACCTCCCATGGGACAGCCACCCTCCCTCAGACCCTCTCCTTGGACCTACAGGTAATCCAGGGACAGGCTGGCACTCGTTTTGTTCATGGGGTGATTGGTGACTGTGATGCCTGCAACAACGACCAAGAAGAAACATGGAAGCATGAACGCTGGCTTGGGACACAGACCCTGTCCCCAGTCTGCCTGGTCCTGGCTCTGAGCAGGATGGGTTTCCAACCTGAAGCTCAGCAGGAGCTGGGCTCTCTGAAGCAACTCAGCACCTCAAGGCCAAGACCTCCCTCACTGGACAGCACCTTTGGACGTCACAAGCCCAGGTACTTTCAGGCAGCACGTTGGGACATTCCAGCCCAGGCCTGACAAAGAGCTCATCACAGCTCTCATATCTCAGAGCTGAGGTGTGTGAACCCGTTCCAGCTGGACAGCAGCCTGCTTGGCCCAAGGTGTACACTGCACTTTGGAGCCTGGTGTACCGTGCCTGAATGCTGTTCCTGATATGCTCCTGCCCTCAAACACCTCCAGATCCTCACCATAGGCAGCAGGGTTGCCCTTGCTCTTGGGCAGGTTGGCTCTCAGGATGGCATTGTTGAGGGCATTGAGGTAAGTGGGCATGCTGTGGTAGCCCTTGTTGTTGTAGAAGACCTGGAGGAGAGAGGAACAGTGGGAGATGGCAAGAGAGCTGGGCCCAGAGATGTACTGAGAGGGATAGGATGGGATGGACAGCCAGCCACAGGGCAGGCACCCTGTGCTCAAGGCTGTGGGGAGGTCATTGCTGAGTGTGCTGGGCCAGACCTGCTGACCACTTCCCCGTGGCTGAAGCCTACTAAAGCACTTGGAGAGCAATGCAGCAGAGCAGTCCCAGGGGTCCCTGCCTGCCCCCTTTCCTCCCCACCTATCTCCCCTGCGCTGAGGTGCAGTGCTGTCCCACCTGGGCCGTTCTCCGCACAGCAATCTTGCGCACTGTAGCCGGAGCCCTGGCTCCAAAGGAGGCTGGGATGGATTTCTGGATGTTTCCAAACGTGAGTGCCCCATACCTGTAGGACAAGGAACTGCTGAGGAAGCTGCAACTGCTGTCCCCCAGCTCTGGGGGTGGAACCATGCTTGAGCATGTTGTTGACTCCAGCCAGCACCCTGGGGCAGGTGTCCCCAGGCCCCTGGTTCTCGCCCCAGCTCTATGGTGCAGGGCAGACCCTCCCAGCTCCCCCTCTTGCCTGTGTAGCCGGAAGCGGTCGGAGGTGTAGAGCAGATACTCAGAGACATTGCGTCCTGTGATGTCTGTCAGGATGTCCCCTGTCACCACCTTCATCTGTGGGGGATGGCCCCCCACGCCACTAGGGCAGGAGAAGCCAGTCCCCTGCATGGAGCACGTGCACTTGATGGGCTCATGGATGATGCGGGGCAGGGTAGGGGCTGAAGTCACAGTCCCTGAGGAGAAAAAGGGGTGGCTTACAGCCAGGCTCCTGCCTGCCCCAGCTGCTGGGGACAGCATGAGGGTTGGGTGGCTGGCCCGGCAGGGTCCTGGTGACCAAGACATGGACATGCAAAAAGCTTTGGGGGCAACAGAGATTCAGAGATGAGCCATGAGGTGTGGCTGGAGAAAGGAAGAGCTGGGGACCACATCCAGCAAAGGTGATGCAAGGGTGGCCACAGGGCTTTGTGACAGTGTTACCATCCAAGGGGATCTACTGGCATGGCTGGGGCTGAATGGGGACAGTGTTCCACGGCCAAAGCCACAAGTTCAGCCCAACAAAGCTCTGCTGTGTGGCCAGGTCACACTAACAGGTACTGCCAGGGGTCCGTAGAGCCCCTTCTGTGAGGAGAGGGATCATTGCCCTGCTGGAGACAAATCCCAGACACAAGAGCACCCAGCATAGCTGACACCTTTAACAGTGGAGAACGTCGTGGAGTTCCAAGCATGGAGCAGGTCCTCATCCACTGACATGGGGTAGTCAGAGGGAGCCGGGGATGGAGGTGGTGGCACGAAGTTGGAAAGTGGAAGGCCCTGGGTGAAGGAGTCAATGCACATCGCACCAAAATACTTGGACGCCAGCATTTTGGACTCATTGCTGTTGAGGTTGAGAGTCTGCATGGGCTGGTCCAGTGTGTTGTTGAAGGGTGTCTTGAGCACACAGGTGGCCCCCACACCAGAGGGCAGATGGAAAGTGTTCACCAGCTGCTGAGGGCTGGCATCAGGAGATAGCCTAATGCTGCAGGAGCAAGGAGCAGGAGACAGATCTCAGCACTGTGGCCATCTTCTTCTGAGACCTCCCTGAGGCCTCTGCACTTATGGGCACACACAGCCTGTGACTGGCATGACTGAGCTGCTAGCCACACTGTCAGGGCTGGCACATCTCCCAGAGACACCCTGGCCAGGACAGAGGTTGCTTTCTGTCAGGGGACACAGCACCAGCCAGGCTCTGCTCCAAGCCTGAGCCAGCCCTGGAACTAGGCCTGCTGTGGGCTGCCCTCCCCACCTGCCCCCCTTGCAGTCCCATGGATGGAGACAGGGATGGGCCTTGGGCATGGGGTCTGGTCACCAGCAGCTCTCACCGGTACTCACGCCGCTCCTCGTTGGCATAAGGAATGAAGTTGCCCTTGGGCTGAGTGTAGTTGTGGTATTGGGATGGCGAGAGGATGAGAGGTGGCAGGTCACCTGTAGGGGCAAGGACAGGAACCTGCTCGTACCCACAGCACCACTGCATACAGGGAGACTGCCTTGGCCTTGTCCTCCTGCAGCCAGTGGTCACATTGGCCACATTGGGGCAGGCAGAACAGGTCACCCAGCATGTAGGTAGGTACATAGCTTGCATGCACCTATTTCGGGCACAGAGAGCGCCACAGTCATGGCCACACAGACGAAAAAGGCAGGCAGGAGGATCTGAGAGAAGAGGGCCTTGGTGTTGCGCTTGGCGCAGTGGAAGCGTTTGACGATCAGCCCATGGAACTGGCGCAGCTTCAGCCACGAGCCTTCCAGCTTGAAGCTCCCCTGACCTGCCAGGTCATGATCCTCTGCTTCCACCTCTGCTTCTTGCTCTGGGAAGGAGAGGAACATCAGCCCTCTGGCACAGTTGCACCCACACCTGCCTGGGCTCCCAGGAAGCTGAGCCAGACATCCAGCCCAGCTCAGCCACCCCAAGGGTCAGGGCAGCACCCAACCCCAACTCTGCCACCGAGCCACAGCTTCCCACAGTGCAGTGGGAAGCAAGGTATCTGGCTGGCAGGTTCCTCTTGGTCCCAAGAGGAAAATTCAGACAATAGTTACCACCTGATTTGGTGCTTTTTTCTAGGACCCCTCCATTTTCCCATCAGCTCTGCCAACTGGTGGGGGGTCAGCACAAGCAGAAACAGGGGACAAGACACAGGTGGGAGACCCAGTGAGACAGTGGGAACTCTGCCGCAGCACTCTCCCAGCTCTGCCTCCCACAGCCCTGGTGGGGGGAAGAGGTGACACATCCCTAAATTAGTCACAAGAGTTGTGAGATAACCCAGAACAGGATCTCTGACTACAGCAATAACCTTGAGGCACATGCCTGCACCCTCTCTATCCAGCAATCCCAGCACCCAGGCAGGGAGAGCTGTGCACCCAGGGCAACATATGACAGGTGAAGCCGTCACCTGGAATGACACCAACCTCTGTGCCCAAGGATCTAGAGGAGAAACTCAGCTGGTGCCAGTGTGGGAAGAGGGCATGTTAGTGGGGCAAGTCTGCAAGGTGGCACTGGAGACCCACAAGAGACAGAGCCAACACTGGCTGCTCTCACTGGCTCCACGCCTTGGCACGAGACCCTCATGCACATCCTACCAGTATGGGATGCAAACTTGTGAAAAGAGCCTGTTCCCAGCCCCTCCACCCAGGCTGTGGCTGTCTGGGTGCTGTGTTGCTGGATGCCCCATCAGCCCCCTCCTCAGGGGCTCTTGTCCCAGCAGTCACAGCCACCCATCTCAGACACAACCACATACCACGAGGGACCGGGCCAGCTCTGCCCACCCTGGGCGAATCCTCCATGTCCCAGCTAAGTGCCTCCGCCAGCCCCTGCCGCTGGCCGGGCACCAGCAGCACCAACCTTGCAGACTGACGTTATCGGGGTCCTGCTGGTTATCGAACAGGGGCGCATAATCCCCAAAGAATTCGGAATAAGCCCCACCTTCATCGCCACGCATGGAGCCCACCGAGGACACTGAGCGCAGGGATGCCTGCGACTGCGCCAGCATGGAACAGGTCACCAGGTTGCTGAGCTCCACCTCGGGCTTCTCTGGCATGGCTGCTTCGGGCAGGGGCTCCCCATTGGCTTCAGACTTTGGGCCCAGCTCAGAGGCAGGTGGCTGCAGGGCATCCTTGGACTCCTTCATGTCTGAATGAAAAAATGTGGGTTGCCACCAGCCATGCTACTCTTCACTGCAGCATGGCACCAGCTGGGGATGGATTGTATCACAGAATCACAGACCGGTTTGGGTTGGAAGGGACCTCATCTCATTCCACCCCCCTGCCACACGCAGGGACCTTTCTACCTTTCGCTAGACTAGGTTGCTCCAAGCCCCATCCAATCTGGCCCTGGACACTACTTCCAGGGATGGTGCACCCATAGCTACTCTGAACAACCTGTGCCAAGGTCACACCACCCTCACAGGGGAGAATTTCCTTCTAACATTTAATCTAAACTTTTCCTCTTTTAGTTTAAAACCACTCCCACCTTGTTCTAACACTACCTTCCCATGTAAAGTCCCTTTCTCATTTTTTCAAGCCCCCTTCAGGCACTAGAAGGTGCCATAAGGTCTCCCTGGAGCCTTCTCTTCTCCAGGTCAACACCACCAGCTCTCCCAGCCTGGCTCCATGGCAGAGGTGCTCCAGCCCTTGGAATATCTCCATGGTGTCCTCTGGAGACCTACGCTGAGGACTCAAGAGCTAGACACTATTCCAGGTGGGAGTAAACCCAGAGTGGAGCAGAGGCTGGCTGCAGTTGGCCCGGATGAGCTCTGCTGGAAATCTCTCCTCCACCTGGGACGGGAGACTCCTGCAGCCACCAAGCCCAGCAAGATCACACAGCCCCTCACTAGCCCCAGCAGCACCTTGTGCCCCTCCTAGTGCCCATACCCACGTCACTGTTCTCCAGAGACTGGTCCTCCTCGGACACCTTCAGGAAGACCTCCTCCAGCGTGGTGTCCATCAGCCCAAAACTGGTGAGGTCCAGCTCTTCCAGGCTCTGCTCCAAGTGCTGTGGGAGCAAAGTGTTGTGTGAGGAGGGCAGATGTCCACAGTGCTGCAGCCCCTTACCTGCCCACTCTGCCAGCCCCTGCAGGTACCTGGAAGAGCCTCTCAAAGCAGCCCTTCTTGACAGCCTCACTGGGCAGGATGTAGGAGAGCTCTGTGTTGGTGTCTGAGATGAGGAGGCAGGAGGCCACGTACTTCTTGATAAACTGGGAGACACGAGGCTCAGAGCAGGGGCTGACATAGGAGTGGCCTGGGGGGCTGTGTGGCTGGCCTGGCTCTAGGAGAGAGGGACAGTACCCATCAGTCAGTTCACACCTGACCTCCCACCAAGACCCACCACATTTCCCCTACTCTCCACAGCCATAGGGGCTTCCCTGTCACCCTGACTGGCCTGGGGATGGTGTTCTGCAATGTGGCCCACACTGAACATCTCAGTGGGCTCGACAGAACCAGCACCTGGAGACAAATGTCACTGTGTAAGGTCTGGCCAAGGACTCAGCTGGGAAAAATTGAGGCTGAGCAATGGGACCTCCTACACTCCTGCGTCATCCCCTCTGCCCTCCATGTGACCTAAGGAAAGTCAGGATGGGAGTACTTGGGTGTTGGCATCAGCCCTTCTTCAGCCTAGCAAAGGAGAGGTCATCTACTCCTTTAACAAAGGGTCCCATTGCTCCCCACACCTGTGCCATTCCTGGTATCTGACTGCTTCTTCACCACTGTCAGCTTGTAGCCATCACCATAGGTGCTCTTGAGGAACAATGGGGAACCACAGCACTTGAGCTTCCCATGGGAGATGATGGCGATGCGGTCCCCCAGCAGGTCAGCTTCATCCATGTGGTGTGTGGAGAGCAAGATGGTCCTCCCTGATGGCAGCACAAAGTCTCAGCAGAGGGGCCACGGCTGCCACAGAGGAGCATGCTAGGCTCTGCCCAGCTCTGCTCACCTGGCTTGTACTTGAGGATGAGGTCCCAGATGGCCCTTCGGGCATATGGATCCACACCAGCTGTGGGCTCATCCAAGATAACAGCCCGCGACCCACCCACGAAGGCAATGGCCACCGATAGCTTCCTCTTCATGCCGCCTGAGAGAGTCTGCACCTGGCAGTGCCGTTTGTTGGAGAGTTCCAGGTCCTCAATCATCCTGGGGACAGGGCAGAAGCACCAGGAACGCTGTGGGGGCTGTACTGGTGCCCAGTGTCTGTGGGAAGTATGTAATGCCTCTTCCCCACATGGTACCTGCGGCCTTCAGCCTGCTGGGGCTGCGCAGCTGCAGTCAGGCTATGAGCATCTTCTGCTCACTTTGATGGCCTGACATCCCAAGGGTGGGAAAACACTTGGTGGAGCTGCTCCATGGGACACCTCTGCCACCAGATCACCCACCATGCCACAGCCAGCAGGAAGGAGACTTACTCATGCCAAAGGCATGGATGAAGACAAAGGAGCTGGAGGGTGCCTACTTGTCCATCTCCTTGCGGATCTCCTCCTCTGCCATGCTCTTGAGCTGCGAGTAGAACCAGAGATGCTCTTCCACTGTCAGCCTGTCAAAGAGCACGTTGTGCTGGGGACACATGCCCAGGTTCTTCCGGATCTTGTCCATCTCCGTACGGATATCGTGGCCATAGATGGTAGCAGAGCCCGATGTTGGAGGGAACAAGCCAGTGAGGATGGACCTGGATGGATGGGGAAAGGCAACAGTGTGAGGGAAGTCATATTTCTCAGTCTGGCCCCAATTCCAACCAGCACCTCTGGGAGCATCTGCTGGGCCCCAGGCAGAGCAGTATTGGCACAGGGCCATGAGCCTACTGCCTGTTGCATGTTTGTGCCAGCCCCACACCCACACTGCTGCCCTCTGTGCATGGCATCAGCTGCCACAAGGCCCTGCAGAGACATCCTGAAGCCCCTGCTTCACACCCTGTAGCTGGCCAGAGGAACATGGTCTTTCTCTGCCTGGACAGGCACTCACATGGTGGTGGTCTTGCCTGCACCATTGTGCCCCAGGAAGGACACGACCTGGTTTTCGTAGAGGTTGAGGCTCAGCTTGTTTAGCGCCAGCTTCTTGTCTGTCTTGTAAACTTTGGTGAGTTTATCGATGCAGACAACCAAGGGGAGGTGGGTCGGCTCCTCCTCGATGCCCCTTGTCTCCTCTGCTGTGACAGTAGGATGGTGAGGAGCAAGGGGAGGGCAGGGAAGCCAGGCTTTAAGCGAGGCTCCCTGGGAATGAATCAACCCGTCTCCATCCCACGGTGGCTATGCTGGCTTGTGGTCCCTTCCCTTCTGCTTCTCGCCAATTTTCCCCCTCCCATGCCACAATTGCAGCTCCCAGTGAGGCCACTGTGCTTGGCCCAGTATCCTGCCCTAAAAGAACACAGGGGTCCATGGCCAAGGCAAGACTCTGTGGCAGAGCCAGGGTCACCCTTGTGCCACCCACTGCCACTTCCAGCTGCCCTCACCCAGCCTCCGGCTCTCCATGGCACAGGCCTGATCCTCCTCCATGATGCTGAGACGGGTGGCGCGTGACCATGGCCAAGTCCACTCCCATGTCTCCACGCGTCCATTGCCCAGCCAGTAAGACTTCTGGAAAGGGAAGTACCAGGGCCGTGGCAGGCCGAACATGCCTGCAACCACAGCCCCAGGGAGTCAGGGCCAACCCTACACCCAGGGCCATGCAGAAGTTGCTGAGAACTGGGTAAGAGCTTGGCATGGACATGGGGGTTTTCCCAGGTCACATCACCACAGCGGGGTGGGGGCTGTGAACACTCCAGCCAGCTGGGCTCAGGGCAGCTCTGTGGGCTGTGCCAGAAAACGAAGTCCTTTGGGATTTGGGTTGGATTGGCTCATGCTTCAGCTTTACAATGAAAAAAACAGGGTGCAACTGAGATGCTTCCACAAGGAGGGGGATGAGGGGATTGGTATCTCAGCTGTTGACATCTGGCTTTGCTACAGCAGGCCCCTGAACTGAGACATGTGGCTGACACCAGCCGATGAGGACACATGGGCAGGTGTCCTCCAGCAAAGAGGCTCCTGTAAGGTCTGGGGTGCCCTCATGCCCCTCTGCCCACACGTACCCGGGTGCACGGCCTCGATGTACCACGTGAGCACCCCGTACACTATGGCATCCACGACCAGCATCATCATGGACAGCAGCAGGTTGAAGTCATCTCCTTCCACAGGTGACTGGCTGAAGGTGTGCCACTGGATGCCCACGCCAGCTACCTCATACAGCGCAAAGTACTTGGAGCCCAACCCAAAGGCCGTGGTGGACATGAAAGACTGTGAAGAGGTGGAGGGAAGGAAATGGGAGGTCAGCAGGGACCACACTCCAGCTCCAGAAGAACGGGTGGGGTTGAATTCCTACCCAGTGCTGCCCCACCCAGCCCCATGGAAATGTTCCTGGCCCTGAGAGGCACGAAGCCTTCTGGAGATACCTCCAAAGCCCCACAGGGAGTTGGGTTCATACAGGCAATGCCTTGCCCAGGGCTTGGTGACAGCTTGGTGGCTTTGTACTGGACATGAGGTGCCTGAGGCAAACCTGGGACTAAGCATGTCCCCAGCTGCTGCAGCCAACTCACCGCAATGCACTTCTCAAAGGCTGTGATCTTGTCGTGTGCCACTTCCTCCCGGATGGCCACATACATGTAGGGCACATAGCTGAGAAAGTAGATGATGCCGCCACAGGCAGAGGCCAGCTTGGCCTTGGAGTAGAGCACCGACACCAGAAAGCTGCAGGGAGAACAGTGTCTCCTTGTCTCCCACCCCATCAGGACTTACCATCTGGTTTTGGTGATGTTGAGGCAATAAATTGGCTCCCCAAATCAGTTGCTTGGAAGAACTTGTGCCCCTCCACTGGCCCTCGCCCACATAGCTCCCAGCACCCTCGCTCCATGGCACAAGAACCTGGCACTGCCCATGTCCCTTTACTGTCCAGCAGAGATCAGGCAGCTCACCAGAACATGATGGTGGCCACAGCATAGATGGCAAGGAAGAGCCATATGATGAGGACGTCGCTGTGCATCAGGACCTTGCCGTACTTGAGAATGGCAGTGAGTGCTGTGACTGAGATGGAGAGCTGGACAAAGCCAGTGATGAACCAGGCCACCCAGTGCACCGCATTGTTCAGGCCCATCATCTTCATCACCTGTGAGGCCAAAACTACTCAGCAGGGCTGTCCCCAATGCTGTGCACCCCTGCTTACATTCTCACTGGGCTGGGAGGGGAAGAGGTAGCACCAAGGGACCTGCTGGGAGTGGGCACGACACAGCACCCTGTATTGGGGTACCAAGGAACTCAGCTCCCTCCAGTGCTGGGCAGGGCTCATGTCATGCTGGGGACACTCAGAAGGACCAGCTCAGCCCAGGGATTTGGGATCTGCATCTGCCCTATTTCATGTAACCCAGAAATACAAGGAAGGTGACAAGGGACACAGCACAGAATGCAGGGCTCAGATATGCCCACTCCTCCCCAAGAATCTCTTCCATCATCCCTACCTCTTTCAGGCGATGCTCCTTCTCTGTCACAATGTGCTGGATCATCATGGCCACTGAGTAGACCCAGGAGATCACCATGCAAAGAGGCATCATGTGCTCGATGACAAAGAGAAAGCTGATGAGGAAGAGGAAGAGAGAGGAGAACTGGATGGTGGCACTGCCACAGAGACCTGCAGAGATCCTGGGGCATGGGGCCTTGGAGGGACTCTCCCACCGCTCAGGGACAACCAGTCTCTAACCCAGCACCTCCTTAGTGCCCTAAGAGAACTTCTCCAGTGAGCACACAGGACAATCCAGTGTTGTGGCTGGCAGGCCTTTGCAGGCAGGTAGTAGCCATGGGCTCAGCCCAGGGCCCTACCTATCCTTGGTGTGGATGGGGCCCTCTCCAACCTCCTGTCCAGGAGTGTTGGTGGCTCTGGGACTTCTACAGGTACTGCCTCCAGACCACTGTAACCTATAACCACCAACAGATCCATGTGCCATTCTTTTACTTTCCCCTGCCTCCTGAGCCTGGTAGTCCAAGGAACTGGACTTAACTGGTTGCTCATCACTCCCAGTGTCACCAATCTGTTTCAGGCCCCCAAACTTGTCCCCTTTTCCCAGCTAATGTATCCTGGCCTGCAAAGTGGAAGGAGGAAGGTCCTGCAGGTGAGTGTTACTCACTCATCCCGGGTATAACATGGGTACGGGAACATCTGTACATAGTTTCCAGGCTCCACCACATCATGGCCAACAAATGTGTTGATGAGGGCGCGCTCCATCATGTCTGTGGAAGAGAAAGAGAGGCCAGGCTGAGCGCACAGGGGCCAGGGCCGTGGGCAGCTGTGGCAGGGTGCTGACATTTACCCTGGATCCAGACAAAGCCATAGAGGAAGTAGAAGCGGCCGCCGGTGTTGGGGCCGGGCCGCCAGTATGCCCGCCGGATCTCGTTGGTCTTCTCTGTGAAGCTGGAATTCTGCCGGATTTTGTACATGACATGGGGGGGCAATGAGCCATCCCTGTTAGTCTGGAAGATGACGCCTGTGGGCGGCAGAAGAGGCAGGAAGTCCACAGGGGCTTGTCACATCAGCTGGCCCACAGCAACAGGCAGGGATGGGAAAGGCACTGTGAGCTCTGCCATGGATGAGATGGGTTGCATGGCTGGGGATGTGAGACCCCCACGGAATGCGAGGGCACAGAGAGAGCAGGCTGTGTCAGTGGGAGAGCCAGGACAGCAGCATGGGGCACAGGATGGGCACCATGAGATACTCAGCCCCCTCATCCACCCAACACATGCACCTAGGGACCCACATCCTGCCAGTGGCTCCAGGGCACAGCTGGAGAAGGGCAAAGTTTCAGGGACCCCTGAGAAGAGCTGGTTCCCAGGGACATACTGGCAAAGACTGTGACATTGTCTTGATAGGCCTGGTTCAGCGTGTAGTTGACAATGCTCTCCTCATCCGGGAAGCCTTTGAAAATGTCCACACTGACCTAGTGGGAGGAGAATCATAGAATCACTAAGATTGAAAAGGCCCTCTAAGATCTTTGAGTCCATTAACCCAAACATTATCAAGCCCAGCACTAAAGCATGATCCCAGGTGTCAAATTCACACATTTTTTGAACACAGGGGTAGTATAGTACCACTGCCCTGGGCAGCCTGTTCCAGTCCTGACCACACTTCCAGCAAAGAAATCTTCCCTAAAATCCAATCTAAACCTCCCCTGCTACAACTTTAGGCTGATTCCTGTTGTCCTATCACTTGTCACCTGGGAGAAAAGACCAACCCCCACCTGGCTGCAACATCCTTCTAGGTAATTGTAGAGATTTAGAAGGTTCCTCCTAAGCCTCCTTTACTCCAGGCTGAGCTCCCCCAGCTCTCAGTCCCTCCTCATCTGACTTGTGCTCCAGAACCTTCTCTGGCTCCATTGCCCTTCTCTGGACATCCTCCAAGCAGGCTAGTGAGATCCCAAGGCCCTGGATGGGTCTAGCACACAGAGCCTGCACACAGTACAGCATGTGCCACCCAAAGCCAACCCCAGCCCCTGAAGTCAATGGTATGTGAGCATCTCCACCCTAGACATCTACCCCAAAGCTCTGGACACTGCAGGAGCCACCACCACCCCCAAGGGCTCCTATCCCACGCTCTTAAAAAGGTCTCAGTGGATCTGACCCTCTTCAGCCCAACAGAGCCTGGCTGTCAGTGGTTCAACCTTCCCACATGTGGACTCCACCTCACCTTGGCCATGAAGCGGACCCAGCCACAGGCAGCATTGTCAATGGTATCCAGCTGCTGGAGCAGGATGCTGGCATTGGGCAGGGAGAAGTTGCCATTGAGAAAGTTGTGGAGAACATCACTGTCGGAGACATTCAGGACCTCTGGGTGCTTGTGGAGGTCAGTGGTCAACTGAGACAGAGAGGAAGACATGGGAGGGGTATGCCCTGCCTCTCAGGTCACTGTTCCCCCCCATGGACACAGGTAGTACTCAAAGCTCCTCCTGGGGATGGGGGACAGGACTGTGCAGGGATCCAGAGTAGTCTCCACAAGAGCAAGGTGGATACCAGCGAGCACCACATGAAGAACCCCAGGGTATCTGGGAGGAGGAGGACCCCTTCTCCATTGCCAGGGGCAATAAATCTCTATCCTACCTGCTGGAGCCAGCGGAGGCGCCTCTGCAGCCTGCCCTCCTCCAGGTAGGCTCGGATCTTGGGGGAGATGTTCAGCCATGCCTTGGCATAGTGGGTGACGTTGCCGACAAAGGCGAAGGTCTCATTGGCCTGGGGGCCAGGCAGAAAGTCATACAGCAGGCAGAGGCAGGGGATTCCTGCTCTCTGGGATGGCTAGCAGCCATGGAGATACCTGCCCACCTCCCACTGCCTGTATCTGCGAGTCAACTTCTTCTCTGCCGCACAGCCCATCTGCAGAGCAGGACTGGTGGGAGAAGAAGGACGGAGTCCCAGGCCTATGCATCCTCACCTTCAGTATGACCTTGTCAACTTCAGTGTCCACAGGTGCATACAGGATTTTGGGGTTGCTGGTCATCAGATGCACAAGGAGGCCCAAGTTCCGCTGCTCCTTGCTGGTGAAGCCCAGCGAGCTCATGTTGCCCTGCTTCAGTGCCTCAGGCTCGATGGTCCTGCAAAGGGAGCTCAGGCTTTCCACTCAGTTTCAGGCTCAGTACCCCTAGCTGCAGGCAGCCCCCACTCCTGCCCCTGACAGGCCCTCACACTGACTCCAGTGCCTGAGTGGTGCTGCCCAACACAGGAAGCATCCTTGGCTGCAGCACAAGGCTGTGGTACAGCACCCATACTGCCTGCTCCACAAGGGGTGACACCCCTGGCCTGCACAGGGAGAAACCTGGAGCCATTCCCCAGCGCTCCTACCGGTTGTTGCCGCAGAGGATGGGCTGCAGCCCCGCCCAGAGCTGCACGAATGCTGAGAACTGCCCCTGGGGGTTGTCGATGCCAGACTGGCCCTCCTCGGTGCCCTCTTCCTCCTCTGCTGTGGCATTGCCAGCCGTGGCATTTGCACTGGCCCAGCTGGTACTGTTGGCCGTGGGTGGCGGGGCCTTGCTGGCACAGGCTCCCCTGGGCAGCAGCTTAGCCAGTGCCGAGAGGATGTCCACGTCCCGGAGAACCTTCTCCATCTCTACCAGGTCCTCGAGGAGGGCACGGAGGCGGTGCTGGGTGGCTGTGCTGTTCACCTCCTCCAGCTTCAGCTGTGAGTATGAGTGGAGAAGGAATTCCTCATTGCTGGGACAACAGGTTCCTACTTCCCATTAGGAAGGGACCAATGAGGATCCCAAGCAATAGCAACTCCACTTTCTTGGTTAAAAGGTTGGAGCTGTGCCAAGGCCCTGGAATCAGTGCTGTGCATATGAGGCAGTGAGAATGGTGGCAAATGTTGGCAGGGACTTGTGCGAGGACACAAGATATCATTCAAGACAGGAAGAGTGGTCCTCTGTTCCTACACTGAGCTTGAATGGGACAAGGAGTCCCTCATAGTCAGGCTTGAGCTGTGTCACTAAGGGCTATGCTGGTCCTGGGGAGAGAAGCTCGCAGGGACACCCAGGAAGATGTTGGGGACACCCAGTCCCATCCAATAGGCAGTGTCCAAGCAAGTGCTAAAGGGGAAACCACATGGGATCTTAGCATGGAGCTGGGTGCGGGGTGCTCATGTCAGAGAAGGGGGTGACCAGGAGAAGCTAGGCCATGTAACTGCTCCCCATCCCATCATAACGCCAGCTGAGTAGAAAACCCTGCCCAGGACTCATCCCTGCCACCAACCTGCCCCCCACCTGCCCAGCTCTCACCCTGTTGATGATCTTGGGGGTGTCCAGCTGCTCCTGGAGCTTGGAGGCCAGCTGGGCAAAGCGCTCCTGACGGGTGGCTTGGCTGCCATTACAAGCCAGTGCCTGGTATGCTGCCAGCAGTGGCTGCTGCCTGGGGGACACGCGCAGGAGGCGGTGCAGTCCCCCCGGGTTCTGCTCGCACGTCAGCTGCTCTAGCACTGGCCCGGTGAAGAGGACATTCTACAGGGCAGGAAGTTGTAGTGACAGCGTTGCAGTACCTGCTCTGGCAGAGCAGCCCAGGTTGCCCCATAAGGTGCTCACCTCCATTTCAGTGACGAAGGCCTGGGGGCTATCAGAGATGGCAGGTGCCACAGCAGTGCTGGTGAGGCCCAGAGCCTGGGAGAGCAGGTGGAGCAGAGCTGGCTGGTGTGGGGCTGCCACTGGGTCCTGCAGCACCCTGTGAACCAGCCCTTCCTGCAGGCTCCTCCAGCCATTGGGGAGGCTCTTCTGCAACATGAAGAATGGGGATGGCTAGTGGGATGGGGGCTTCCCCCAGGCCCCCCTCCTTGTGTGTCCCCAAGCATACATGAACAGCCCCACAGCATCCATGGTCTCCACAGGGAGGGGAAGAAAAGGGACGTGCAGATGCAGGGAGGATGGGTCCCCCCCAATGCCAGATGCAAGGGGGGAACAATCTCCCCTGCTCCCTCCACAGCCATCACCCAGGCAGTGCCAACTCCCACTGCAATGGTAAACTCAGTGTCAATGGTAAAATGGTGTGTCTCATAACAATGGGGGAACTGGTGGCAGCACCAGGATGGACCCCAGCCCATCCCTACTGCTGCCGTGCCCCCTGACAATGTTCTGTCATGGCTCCTCAACTGGGACAGACATCCCCAGATCACTTGGGGTGGGACATGGAAGGGACAAGAGGATGGAATGGGCTCTACCCTACCATGTCCCCTGCATGCAGCACCGCTCCTCACCTCCAGCTGTGTCATCTTCTTGCTGGGGCCAAACCCATCCCACAGGTCTTGCTTGTGGGTCTCAT
This sequence comes from Nicator chloris, assembly GCA_013400495.1. NCBI lineage: Eukaryota > Metazoa > Chordata > Aves > Passeriformes > Pycnonotidae > Nicator > Nicator chloris. The sequence continues at coordinate 31,042 of WAAE01018362.1, read as the reverse complement.
CAGGTACCAAAGGAAAGGCATCAAAAAACTGCCGGTACACCTGCACCGAGATGAGAGCAGGACTGCCAGGTGTGCCAAGAGTGGAGCACCAGTGCTGCACCTGCTTGCCCAGCAAGGCCCTAGTGTAGGGTGGCAGGGAAGGACAAATCCCAGCTGGGTGCCATTCACAGGGCAGCTCAGACCTCTGCAAAGCCCAGAGATCACCCACCTCCCGCAGGTCAATGTTGGAGCCCAGGAGCAGCTCAGCTGTGCTGTTGGGGAGGGACAGGTTCTGCATCAGGAAGTTTCGCAGCTCGCCCTGGTCTTTGGCCACCCAGGCCAGTGTGAAGCTGGATCCTGCCAACGAACAAGGTGGGAGTTCAGAGCAGCCACCAGCATCAGGGACACAGCATGGCCCCAGAGCTGGCCCTGCCCGATTGTAGCAATGCAGGACAGTGGCAGGGCACTGCCACACACCATCACTTTGCTGGGTGTCAGGAAAGCTGGTGCTATCTGTCTCTGCCCAGACAGGTAGCAGGGGCAGGCAGAGCACAACCCACCTGCTTGGCTGCTGAAGTGGGTCTCCATGGAGCTGGGCTCAGGGCTGCTGAGGGCCTCCAGGTGCCGGCGCAGCGATTCCAGCTCCTCCTCCAGTCCTGGGTGCTGCGGGTCGAAGAGGCTGCTTTGCTCTACTGCCTCGCTGAGGTGTTCCAGAATCTGTGTCACCCTGCGAGAGCCCAGCACCGCCCTGGCTTCAGGGACAGAGGGATAGGGACACCTTCCCCAGAGCTCTGGGGGAAAGAGCCCCTCAGGTGCAGGGGACAGCAGTCCTATCTGAAGCAGGGCACCACTGCCCTTGCCTGAGCACTGAAATCCAGTGTGCCAGGGTTCAAAGGAAAGCCCCAGCACCTCAAGGTGTCTCCAAGGGCCACCTCCATCCTCCTCCCAGCACCGAACACCTGGGAGCCCACAGCAGAACAGACAGAGGTGTCCCCTGCACCAAGGACACCGTGGTCTGCACCCAAGCACTTTGGGGGATGCCAACTTCTGCCTCAGCCCTAGGGTGGCAGTGCCAGTGTGGAAGGGGGCAGGGTCTGTGCGGGAGCATGAGGGCTGGGAGAGGAAGGGCATGGTGAGGGCAGGACTCACGTGGAGTTGGAGTACTGCAGGAAGCCAAACTCATCACGCTGGCCGTCGGGGCACAGGGACTGCATAACCGGCAGAATCCCGGCTGACGTGAGCGGGGCCGCCGTGTAGAAAGCTGGAGCCAGTAAGAGTGCAGAACAGGCCAAGGAAAGTGTGGGCAGTGGGGAGGAGAGGCAAAGAGGTAGGGAGGGGAAAGGGGCCACCAGAGAAACAGACAGTTCAGAAAAGCACGCACTGGGGTCTGTGAGCCCATGGGAGGCTGGTGGCCACAATCAGAAGTCAGCAGCTTTCCCACCAGGGCTGTCCTGGCTGGTGACTCTGTGGAGCTGCAGGCAGCTCCAGCACCCCTGGCTCCAGCCGTCTTCCCCCCACCCACCCCACCTGGGTGATGGCTCCCTTGAGCCCCACGATGATGCCAGTTTCTGCCACTTGCCCTCAAGATGGCCATCAACCTCCTCCAGGCTCCCAGTCCCTCCTGTTAGTAGCCACAGAGGCAGTGGTGGATCTCCAGAGGAAAAGCAGGAAAAATACAACAGGGAAAACAGATTTGTCATCTGCAGTTCCCAGAGCCCCCAGCCTCCCCACAACCCAGCAGTCTCAAGGTCTGGTGGCTGGAGGTGGGTGGAAATGGAGACACGGAGCGGGGAGATGGAAGAAACAAGAAGCAGCAAAGGGCTGGCAAATCTTCCCCCCTCCACCGGCACTGAGCCATCACCCCTGCTGGGACCCTCCCATGTCCTTCTCTAGGGCAGGACAAGCCCAGAACACCCCTGCTTAATGGGGTTGTCCACAGGATGTCACCAGGCAGTGCCAGGCAGAGACCCTGTTCTCGCCACCCTGCCAATGACCCTGTGGTTAGAGATAGGTCAGTGCTGTTAGCAAGGCCACAATCGGCAGAAACTGGTGAATATGGGCTTGTGGTAGGAACAAGGGACAGGTGCAGCATGGGATAGGCCAGCAGCCTGCTGGGGTGGTGGAACCCACAGTGGTGGCCATGCCATGGTTTGGTGACAAAGTCAGTGCATGGCACCTTGCTGGCCTTGCGGCTCCTCTAGTGCCACATGCTAGCTTGTCCCAGCCATGAGGGGCCCAGACAGGGACCTGGTGGTGGTGCTGGAGTGGGAGCCAGCCCCAGCCCCTTGGCAATTGGGCAAGACTGGGTGACCACAGGCCACCACATGGGTGACAGGACCCAGCAGACTTTGCTCCAGGAAGGAGTCAAGAAGAAGGGGTAAGACAAGCCTCCACCCGGCCTGGAGAGCCCTATGCAGCCCAGGAGGCCACGGACATGGCCACCAGTGGCCCCAGCACTTGGGGAACCCAGCAACACCAACCAAGGGGATACACCACCATGGCTGGTCAGTCCCCAGGGAAGAGCAGGCAGGGGCCATACTGCGCTGCCCAAGCTCATCTTCACCAGTTGTGGAGCAAGGCAAGGGGTTTACAGAGGCATGGATTAGGCCAGAGTGAGTTGATCTAAACCAGGCTCTTCCTCCCCAGACTACGAGGCCAGCACTGGCAAGGAAATGGGGGGAGGTGCCCACCCGTCCCACCAACTTACAGACTGGTGCATGCAGTTGAGGCATGAAGGGCAGGTGGGCAGGGGAGATGGTGGGAAAGAAAAGAAAATATGAGCAGAAATAACAAAAAAACAAACCAAAAACCACACAACACAGAGCGCATGTCAACACCAAGGCAGGAACCCCAGTAGTGCCTGCTGCAGCCGGACCGCACTGGCAGCTGGGCTCTCCCTCGCCGGCACACACTGAAACACAGGCTCAAACCATTGTTACATGGGGTCACCACCAGTGCCCAGCATCTCCCCTGGCCTGCTGTGCCACCTGTGCCAGGGCACCCATCAAGGTAGGCATCCATGGGCCCTTGTGAGCTGGCAACTTCACTCCATTGCCTCCTCCCAGCAGCACAGCCCGTGGACACCAGAGCCCAGGCCAAAGCTCCAGCTGGAATTCTCCCAGAGCCCTCAGCTCCAGTCCCATCAATTTACCATCCTGCCAGGCCTCTGAGCACCCCAAGGCCAGGTGAAGGGCTTCCTGTACGTCACTTTCCCACACAGTGGGGAACCCTACCCAGAGCCACTCCAGCTGACCCTTGACTACTTGGGAGGACTGTGGCTGTTCCAGCACCATCCAGCCCACCTTTCCCCACACAAAATGTCCGTGTCAATGACAGGCACAGGCTGGTTGGTGCTGCCACCCCCAGGGGAGCCTCCCCAGGCTGGGATAGACTGCTGCTTCCACCCACCACGTCTGCCCCACCAGTCCTTGGCTGTAGCCCCTGCCCAAAAGGGGGCAATGTCCACCAAAAGGTCCCTCAAAAGGTCTCTCTAGGTACCCCCTGCCCCCAGGCTGGAGCACCTCCTTAGGGCCTCAGTGTGCCCCCAAGTGTGGGAGTAGCCCAAGCACTGCGCTGCTGGGACTCACCTTCCTTCACAGGGATGGTCGGCTTCTTCTGCCGCAGCCCCAGAAGGATGAAGAAGAGCACCAGGGGGATGAAGATCTCGAAGGTCAGCACCCACTGGGGATGACACAGAGCAGAGGAAACAGGATACTTAGGGACAGAACCTAGCCACCAGGGAGAAGCATGAGCAGTACCACGGGCCGCCAGGCATTGGTGCAGTGCAGCACTGTGTCCACATATTGCAGATGGCTGGTGGCTCTGTCACAGCTCAGCCAGCGACAAACAGGTTCCTGGGCATCCCACAACCTCCTGCCTGCACCACCCTGTCCAGAGCACTGCAGGACAGGGCAGGATACACAGAGGGGATGGATGCCCCCTTCAGCAGTGCAAACAGGGTGCTGGGGCTTGAGCTCAGCCTCAGTGGTCGACCATAGCTGGGGCTGCCCAGGGAGACCTCAAGTCCTGAAGGCTAGTGCCCTCACAGCCACTGGCAGGAGCAAGCACTCGGCACGCTGCCAGCACAGCTGTTGCCACTTTGCACTGGAGTGCCCAGACATGTCACAACTCCGCTGCTCAGCAGCAGGGAACCACTGCATGTTTGGAAACTGAGGCACAGGGTGAGGTGAGCCAACTTCGGCTCACTCCAGGGCCAGATCAGACCCAAGGCAGCTGCTGGGTGAGACCCTGAAACCTGCTTCCACCCATGGGCAGGGCAGGGCCCAGCTCCACTGCTGGGAAGGAGCTTGCTATACCACCCACGCTGGCCACCCACCAGTGACCAGTGCCAATGGGCAAGCTCATGGGGTGCCAAGAATGGAGTTTAACATGAAAGATGCAGGTGCCAACAGGTGACAAGGTCAGGCCCTCTGGTCTCCAACATCATATCCATGCTGCCCCACTCAGGGGCTGCCAACACTCTGTCAAGAAAGTCACAGCAGCCCCAAATGGCAGTAAGCAGAGGGAGCCCTGCACCCAGGTCCCTGTCAGCAAATGGCCACAGGGCTACTTCTGTGGGATGAGCACAACTGCACCCATGGGTGCTGCCCATGCTGCACTCGCCATGCCAGAGTTCCTGGTTTTGGAGAGAAAGGACTAGAGGAGATGGAAATTGCTCCCAGGAGCAGCGCCTGAGAATCCTCATCTTTCTGATTTCACCAGTCCCAGGGACAGTCCCTGGTGTCACTGTTCCTGCACAAGGCAGTATAGCAGAGGACACCCTGACACACACTGCTGTCCCGTGGTCCCTGCCCCACCCCCTGCCTGTTTACCAGGCACACAACAGGGCCTCTGTGCCCAGGCACCAGGGAGACCACCCCCGCACACCCATGCTGGCCCGTACCAGGCTCATGTGGAGACTGTCCTTGGTGGCAACAGCTTGTTGGAACCTGCTTGTTGTTATTTATATTTTTGACAGAGGTCATTGACTTCTGCTCATCTTCATCCCCAGAGATGTCCCTTATCCCCAGCCCCTTCTGCACTGCCACATATCCCAGTGTCACAGCAGGCCGTCCCACACCTTTGGCACCCAGAGTGACATGGTGATGGGAAGACGGCATGGTGATGGCTATTTACCAGGCTGCACTTCTAGGATTGACCCTGCCCTCCTGGTCCCCAGGGCTGCTCCCATGGGAACTTCCCAGAGGTGGGGAGGCCAGAGCTGTCCCACACCCACAGTGGGGCACTGGCACGCAGTGGGGCCCAACAGAGCCTCAGACTTCCAGACAAGCACCCAGCAGGGACACCAGCACAGCCTGGGGATAGTGGGGTCCCTGCCCTCAGGTGCAAGACACCGGGAGACATTTTGGGATTGTGTGAAGGAGCAAGGAAGAAAGGCCAGGATGCAAGCAGCTGAGAAGGAAATGTTCCCCAGAAGGTAGGAGAGGGCCAAGGAGAGAAGAGAGGGGCTGGTCCCTGCCAGCAGCTGGCCATGATTGCACCAGCTAGTCTGCCATGCCCTGTCACCCATCCCCTGCCTCCCCTCTCTCTTAAGGAGAGCACAGGGGCAGGACTGAGGGTGGGACATTGGTCCCAGGAGCCCTTGTACCAGGTGACAGTGGCTGTAGGGGCCAGGGACAGCTCCTAGGTGGTGGCATTAACTCCTTCCACATCCCCTGCCACATGTTCATTTCAGCCTGGTTGGATATGAGCAGGATGAGGTCACAAGTGCTGTCCAGGTTTGCACAAGTGCTGGGTGTCCACCTGCCACCTTACAGACAGTGGGGTAACTTGTCCCACGTTCAGCCTTGCCCTTGCCTGGAGGCAGGGGTGGTGGGGTCCTGCCCAATTCCCCCAGCAGAGAGGCAGAGCTGAGTGGGTGCCGTAGCAGGGTTCTGGCCCCTGGCAGAGGGACATGTCTTTCCTGGAGCATTGGGACAGTGATTCAACGCCTCTGCCCATCCTCTGCCACACTGTCAGATGGGAGTGAGAGGCGGCTGCGAGGAGGCCAAGCAGGAGGCAGCAGTGCCTGCTGTAACATACAGCTCCCACACAGCCAGGTCAAAAGGCCAGACAAGCATCACAGGACAGTGGTGCAAACAGAGCAGAGCAAACAGCCCAGCCCGGCACAATGGTGCCACCATGCCCATCCTCCAGCCAGCACTGGGACCGCTGGGAGATGTGCTGGAGCCAGGGTCAGCACAGACATGGGTGTCAGGTCATGGACAACTGCGCAACTCCACTGGTGTCCCCAGGATACGGCAGCACTCACGTTCCAGTAGCCCAGGGGGCAGTCGTCGTGGGGACAGCCAGGTCAGGCAGAGGCAGCTCTTCCTGTCCATCACTGTTACCCAAAAGTCCATTCAGTTCCCTTCTGCCTGCCCCCAGCAATGCCTGACACCCACAGCCACAGCCTCCAGCCAGCATGGTGTGGGAGAGGGGCAGTCAGGGGCTGGGCATCCCCATACTAAGACTCTTAAGCTGGCAACTCCAGTGACATCTCTGCGCCCCAAACCTGCCATGTCAGCCCCTGTCTCCCATAGCCTGGCACCTGCAAGGGGGTTTATTGGCTCCAACACGGGTGAAGCAGCATCACACACAGCATCCAAAATCCCTGCACATAACCCCTAGAGGACAGAGCAGGGTCTGCCTGTGCTCCTTATGGGATAAAGGAGCTACTGCCTACTCCATGCCAGCCTCTCTGCCAATCCCAGTGCTGGCCACAGTGCCAGCAGGAACTGGCAATAGGTGCTGGCCTGCAGGAACCCTGAGGGATGGGGGGTCTTAGCTCCTGCAGGATCCAACATTTCCAATAGTATTTTAATGCTGCAGAAATACCTTTAAATTTTCATGGCTCCAGACTTAAATCACTGTTAAAAGCCCACTTTTGCCCACAGCCAGAAAGTAAAGGCAGCTAAAGCCATGGTCACTGGGAAAGATGAGCTTGAGAGCTCTGAGGCAAAATAGACCCCAAAATGCCTGAGGCTGTGCTAAGCCATCTAGCTCCAGTGGAGACCTGACCATGGACACCCACTGATGGTCACCACCCACATGTGAGCCTGAGAGGCTTCCTCAAGGTCACCTGCGCCACGGGGACAGACAATGTCAGCTCCAGGGGCTGCCAGCTTCCATCCTGCTAAGGCCTGGCCACTCTCACCTCTGCCTCTGGTCACTTCCAGTTATGGCCATCTGTCCCACTACCCCCTGCCACCAGCATGGATACATCCCCACCCCTGACAGCCCTGGCACAGCAGCCTGGAGTCCTGCCTTGGGGAGGCTGGAGGGGCACGAAATCCCTGCTGGGTTTTGTCAACAACTCTCCTGAGCTGAGGACCCAGGAACACCCACCACGGTTCTCCCCATTCCTGCAGTGTCAGCCAGGCACCTGTGTGCTGGGCCGAGAGGGCACATCATTGTCAGTGCCCTGGGCAAAGGCCACATGGCACTGGGATAGGGCCTCCCTCCCACTGGCACAAGATGCCTGACCTGAGCACAGGGTCGTGCCAGCAGCCAGTGTGGAAGAAGGTGTTCTGCAACAGGTGCCCTGCAGCTGCCCTGCCAACAGGGACTCACAGAGACACTGCTGGGCCAGCACACCCCTGCCAAACCCATGCTTCCCTTCCCCCCACCTGCTGCAAACAATGAGGGGGCAAAGAGCACCCAGAGCCAGGGCAGTATGCAACTGATTCCTGCTGCAAGATCCAGTACCAGCATCCTCCTAGCCCTGGCAGAAGGAGCTGGCAGGGCCACACGCACAGGGTCCTAGGGACACTGCACCCCAGCAGACCCACTGTTACAGCCCCCCGGCACCCCAAATTTCAGCCTTTCTTTTTTTTTACAGCATCAGTTTCCCCTCAGTCAGGCCACCAGTCAGGGGGAAGGGACAAGATCTGTCAGCTCCTGTGTGGAGAGTTTTCCGTCTTCAGAACAAAGTGCAGAAGGCACAGATCCAGCCACAGACTGCTGTCAGCTCTCTCTATACCCCTTCCCTCATCCCAGGGCCCATGCCACAGGGAGCACCACCAACGTGCTGCAGCACCAAAACAGCACAGAACTGCTCCCACCAGTACCCCAAAAGAGCCTTGACCTGCCCACCAACCCTTCCCCAGGACCAAGCAAACCGGCAGCACACTTCCATCACTAGGAGCTCCAGCTCCTGTGGCTGCCTGCTCATCCCAAACAAATGGGCACAAAGAGCCCCACGGCAGGCAGGTGAACATCCTGAACTGTGCCTATGGTGACTTTTGAGAGAGCACCTGCTAATTTTACATCCAACATAGGTTTAAACCAGATACCAAAGTCATGGGAGAGCCTATCCTTTAACAAGGATAACAAGCCTATCTTTCCTGTCCCAGCAGACTCAAAGCACAGCCAGCAATCCCCAGGGCTGCCATGGGCACCCCAGGGGACCCCACAGCCTGGGCCTCCCTCCACCAAGACCAAGACGCTGTTCTGCTCAGACCTCCATCATCCCAGGGTGCTTGAATTTCTGCTCTGGGAAGAATAAAATCAGGGCCAAACCCCAGAGCAGCCCCTGGAACAGCTCAACCACGCTAGGCAAGGTCCAAAGCCATCATGGGCTGGGAACAAGGCCTTACAAGATGTGCCACTGCCCAGGGACAGTGCCTGGCCATCCCCCTGGCCATGCTGCAGGTATCCCAACACCCACTATCCACCTATAAATGGCCTGGCCAAGCCCTCACCAAGTGCCTAGGAATAAAGACTGTCCCCAAACCACAGCTGTACCATACTGTAATCCTGCTCCAGAAAAGCCCCTGCTGCCAGGGACAACAGGGATGCCCCCAGGCCACCAACATTCAGGGGCAGAACACAGAACTGCTCCAGCTCTCAAGTCCAAGCCCAGAGCCCTCAGTCAAACCTGGGGTCTCTGCTTCCCACCCCACCCTGCAGCACTGGGTTTGCTGCTCCACCTATTGCTGGGAGGGGAGCACCTGGTGGCAAGGACTGATCCCAGGGGAGCACCTGCAGCACCAGGCTGTGCCAAAAGGCAGCTGTTGGTGCCCATACTCCGCCAATGAGGCTGGGAGAAGCCCAGCAACCCCCAACTCTGTCTGCCCCTGAGTGAACACCCAGCAGGAGAATGGGCTAGTAGCGCATCCCCCCTTCCCTGCTCCAGTCCCCCAGCCTTTGGCTGCTGCAGTAAGATCACCCCAGTGAGAGCTGGTTTCTCTCACTGAAACATCCATCTGTGGCCACTGCCAGGGCAGATCTGCACTGGTGAACCCACTGCTGAATGCCGGGTGCAGCCACTATGCAGCGCCTGGCTCTGTGCTAGCCAGCCAGCACTGTTTGGAGAGGACAGAGCTCCCCAGGGACTGGGAAGGATAATGGACCCTGCACAGACCAGGGACACCAAGTGACTCTGGGATCCACACACAGCAGTAGCACAAGGAAGGAGGTGACATACACAGGGCACGTGCATCCTCAGGGCACAGCTGTCCTAGAGACTGCATCCATCCATGAGTACCCATGGCACTGGGACCAGCTCTCGTCCTGGCACACAGCTGGGACCAGCTCTCATCCTGGCACACAGCTGGTCCCTTGCACACCCCATGCACTCACAGCATCGCTGGGTGGGCAAGGAGGGGCTGTTCCATACCTGCCACCCTGCCTGCAACAGTGGCACTCCAGCAACAGTCCATACACATGGAGGTGATGGGGCCTGGGATACTCATCCTCCTCCTCGGGCCACAGCTTCCTATGCTGCCCACAGGGCTGGTAGGGAGAGTCTCCGAGAAATGAGTCGCCAAAAGCTGTGTGCACCCCCACTCTGTAACCCAATGGCCATGGCAGCCAGGGCCAGGTCAGGGCCCAGCTGTGCCAGGCTGCTCATCCTTGCAGGCAAGGGTCCGGTGCAGCCCCTGCTGTGGCCACGCAGCTCTCCTCAGGGTAAAGAGGGGAGATGACTCAGCCAAAGAGCATCATCCCTCTCATCCATTTTGGGGGCTTGGGGTCTGTCAGTGCAGGGAAACCTGCCTGCAGCACCAGGCTCGGCCCTACTCCTGTCACAGGGGCCTCTGCTGCTCTGGCTACCGGGACATGGGGTCTGGTGCTGGCAGCTGCCGGTGAGGAACAGCAGGATCGGACCTGCGGGATATTTGGGAGGGGAAGAGAAAAGGGATGCCAGCTTGCGAGCAGCAGCTCGCTCCCCTCCCCCACCCGCTAAAAATAACCGGCTCCCTCGGGCCGCGCACCCACCCCCTGCCCACAGCTGCGGGGTCCCTCGGGAGGCCGATGGGTGACCCCAAACAGGGAGCCTGCGATAGGGTGGCAGGGGCCCCGAGGCCCCAGCAGAGTCGATGCCATCTTGCCTCTTCTGCCAGCCCGGGAGGGACACACACCAGGCTCCCAGCCCCCAACCCCGCAAAGTTGCCTTTTCTCCAGCCCACAGAAGATCGGCGGCTCCGACCCACATATGGGCTGAGAACCTATTTATACCCAGCGGGTACCGGGGCTCGGGGAGCGATCCCACCCGGGGGGGCCGACATCCAGCCCCGATCCCGGGCTCCTTCTGCAGCCCCCGGGTCCGGGCGGCCCCACGGACACGACAGCGAAGCGAGAGAGCTCCAACTGTTGCTGCCACAGAGGGGCCCTGGGGCGCGCCGGGCCGGAGGATTCGTGCACGGGCGGCCCAAGGCAGCCGGACACCGCCGGGCCCAGGGCCTGGGGGACTCTCCGGCACCACTTCCGCACGGGGCCCCGCCTCGCCCCTGGGGGCTGCAAGGCACCCCCGCCCCCGCTCACCGGGCTGCGCCGCTTCAGCGTCACGTTCTTCCAGAGCAGAAGATGAAGCTGATGCAGGAATCCCATGGTCGGGTCAGGCCGGCCCCGCCGAAGGGCCGCGCCGCGCTCAGCTCCGCTGTCACCCGCCGCAGACCGCCATCCCCTCCCACCCGCCGTCTACTGCTTGCCGTGGGTTTCGAGGCAGCGAAGCGACCTCAGCCCGGGCCTGGCTCCGCCGCACTCGCCCCGACCCTGCGCAGCACCAGCACCACTAGCACCACCCCTGGGCCGCGGCGACCGCCCCTTAAAGGCAGCGACGGACGCGCCCGCTTCGCCTGCACTGTGGCTCCCACACAGCGTGGCCCGGGCCCAGCTCATGTCGGCAACAGTGGCCGCGGTGCCGGCTGTCCGGAGCGGGGCTGGCTGTTCCCAGGGGCCAGGGAACCCTCGTTCCCCTCGAGCCGCCGCCCTCCCGCCCCTCAGCCATACACAGGTCACCTCCGCGCTTCTGCCCCTGGTGCCCCCCAGGACAGGACAGACTAGCCCATGGCTGCGGGATGTGTGTACCAGTGTGCCACGGCTGTCCCTGCTCTTGGATGCTGCCCACCCTGCTCCTGCCTGACCTCTCTCAGGGGCATGTGCTGGGGTGTCCACGGGTGTTTTTGGAGGGACCAATCCTACTGGCACATCTGTCTCCTGTCAGCTCTGAATCCAGGGCTGGATGCCCTCAGCAGCAAGGACTGAACCAGGCCAGCTCTCCTCCTTGATCCCATCCACTCTTCCTTCTATTCATCCTGCCATCCATCCTTTTTTCCTGCCATTCATTCTTCCTCCTATCCATATTTCCTTCCATCTATCCATCTCTCCTCCCATCTATGCTTCCTTCCATCCTTTCTTCCTTCTTTTCCTCCTTCCTGCCATCTTTTCATCTTTCCATCTTTTCTGTCCTTGCTTCCATCCATTCCCCCATCCTTCTTTCCCTCCCTTTTCCTGTCCTTCTGGTTCTCTCTGTTTCCCACCCGTCCCTCCCTCTTCCTGCTCTCCCTCAGCCTTCTCTCCCCCTTTGTTCTCCTTTCCTCCAGCTCTCTGTAACCATCTCACTCTCCAAGCCGCTTCGTGGGCCAAGTGTAGCTGGGAGCAGTGAATCCCTCTCTGGCTGCCCCAGACCCAGTGATGCTGCCAAGGGTGCCTGTGCTCGGGGCAGGCCCTTTGGCAGCTGCCTGGTGCTAACAAAAGCTCCCCTTGTCCAACACAAAGCAGCATTATTCCCCAAACTTCTGGGGAAAACACTATGCTGAGGCCCAGGAGGACAAAGGATGCCTGGTGTTGTGGTGGTGGAGAGGCATTGTGGGGAGGCTGACTGGTTTGGGAGGGTTGCTGGGTGCACAGGCAGGGCTACAGGCAGCAGAGCTGCCCAGAATTGAGGGGAGCTGGGCTTTTACAAGGTCCCCGGAGAAGGAGGGATGCAGTCACCCTAGGCTCCTAACAAAGAATTGTACATTGTTTGCCCACAACCCACACAAGGAGCACCTCCAAGCCCCTGTCTTGCAGGAGAGTGGGTCCCCAGCTTGGAGGAGCACAGTGGGGGGACCTCTGGGTGGGTCAAAATCCTGACATGGGTCTATGGCTCCTTCCCTCCTGCTGCCCCTGGGTGGGTCTCACGGAGCTTCACAGCTGCTCTTCTGTTTGGCATGGCCATGGAAACCCTGAGAAGCCAGCAAGGGACAGACCCAGCAGTGTACCACGGGGCAGCACAGCCCTGGAGACACAGTGGCAAATATCCTCCAAGGAACCAGGGCCTGAAGCTCAAGACCCAGTGGCCCAACCCCTCCATGGGCTAGAAGCTCCAAAGACCTTGTGGCCCATCTCCTCCATGGACCAGGGGTCCTGAAGACTTGGGAACATGGAGCCCTGAGCACCTCTCAGGGGACTTCCTTGTGGGGTGGCCAAGCTCCTGTCTCTGTGTGAAGTCATCTGCAGATGGCAGTACCAACACACATACATCTCCCTGCTCTGTGCTGGTGCTCTCCAGCATTCCTGATGGCCTGATGGCCTGGCCTCTGGCCTTGATCTCTGCGCAACCCACCCAGGCAGCACCAACCCTGGCTCCCTGCCTGGCTCAGAGTCATGTCCCTTGGGCCACAGAGTCAGGGTGTTTGGATCCACTGGCTGCAAGTCCTCCCAGGGCATTGTCCCTGCACACAGGGTGTCCTGGGGCAGCACCTGCACATGACAGCTATTAAGTGGCAAGGAAAAGCTGCTCTACCAGACCTCTTGAATACCCTATGAAAATGCTGTCCTCAGTGCTGTCCTCCATGGAGGTGAATGGCCCCAGCCTAAGTGGCCCTGGGCTCTCAAGCTATGGGACAGCAGCAGGATAATGCTGAATGCTCCAGCCAGGAAGGGACTACTGTCCACAGCCACCAGGGCTAGGGCAGGCAAGGCTGGGAATGGTGTCCATGGACTGTGGTATCTGGGCTCTCAATCATACAGGGGGAGAAATGCAGAAAAGGAGTAAGAAAAGTTGACAGGAAACAGATATGGCTGCGGAAGAAGGAACACCCTCCCTTGGGGCTGCAGTTGGCCTTTGAGGGCTCCTGGGGTGTCACTGAAACCACAGAGCCCTACTACACCATAGCATAGTGGAGTGGCATCGTGCCCAACAAGGATCCTAAGAAGGATCCCAGCAGGAACAAGGGTACAGATCCCAGGGACACTTGAGCAGCCTGAGAACCCCCGGGGAGCAGTTTGGAACCCTGTTCTGAGCTCCATGTGTGCCAAGGCATAGGGCATACCTTTGCCAGCTTCAGGGACAGTGCTGCACACCTCAATGTTGCCCTCCTTGCCTCTGCCTCAGTTTCCCCATCTCATTTTGCCTGCCAGGACTTTCATGGAGACTTGGGTCCTGAACAGCAATGCCAGCAAAGGACACAGCTGAGCCAGACTGGGAGCAGGGCAGAACTGGGGCAGGAGCAAAGAAGGCAGCTCTCTGTGCACACACTGCTGAGGCTCACATGTGCTTGCTTCCCCTTTTGGCAGGAAACATCCCGGACAGGACAGTGCCCAGGGCTGGGTGGCACTTTGGGGCTGTTAGTTGATTGTTTCAGGATGAGTCAGTTGGTATCCTGTTTGCAACCAAGCTGTGGGTGGCAGATGGGTGGCACCTTGTCAAGGCTGAGGGCACCTACCCAGCCACAGGGCACCCACCTTGTTCTGGGCCATGCACCCACCCTGGCGTGCCCATTTGGCCAGAAGGTATCCACCCAACCATGGGGCACCCACCCAGCCACAGGGTACCCACCCCCCAGTGCAGTGCAGGGGAAGTGCTGGGAGTGGGGTGTGCCAGCTGACACGTGGGGCAGGAAGGACCCGCTGTGGGGCTGGGACAAGGCAAAACTGAAAAAAAGAGGAAGCCCTCGAGTGCCCCAGCCCAGCACAGCAGCACCCAGGCAGACGCACCTGGCACCTCACACACCTCAATCACGGTAAGTCTGCGTTCAACATTACTGACCACCGAGGGGAGAGGGGTGGAGAAATGGGGTGGCCCCTGCCACTGCTAGAGCAGGGGTTTCCCTTTCAGAGCAATCCCAAAATGGGGGCAACATCCCCAAAACAGGAGGAACATTCCCGCTGCTGGGGACAGAGACCTGCAGCACTGATGTGCAGTGCAGGGAACAGCAAAGCTTTACCAGCCCTTTCTGCTTCCCATGCCAGATTTGTCAGGAGCTTAAACTTAGCTCATGTATTTTAGCAGGACAGATGGAGTGGGCCAAGGTGGGGAAGCCAAGCTGCAGTGCTGGGGTGGATGGGAAACTAGGGCACTGCTTTCCAGGAGACTCCAATATTGGAGGGCTGGCTCAGCCCCAGCTGGCAGCAGGGTTCAGGCAGATCACACGTTTCCAGAGGTTTCCACAAAAGGGGAAGCCATCTTTGGTGCTGAATGCTCTGAGCCCTGCAGTGGGACCAGCTCTCCAGAGGGGGCTTAAGCTGGTGGCTGGTCCCCAGAGCAGTCAACCATCCCCCTCCCAACTTCTGCCACTGCTCTGCTCCCAGCATTGCTGCTGGTTAAACCACAGAAACCCAGGGCAGGCAGATGGGCACCCTGGCAGGGTGAGCATCCCACAGCTGGGGGGCCCATGTGCCTGCAAGGCTGAGGCCCACCAGTGGCGGCCCCAAGTGCTGCACTGTTTTCCCTGCTATCCCTGTCCTCTCTCCCCTCTGTGCCCACACAGTGGGGCACTGGCCATCTGTGCCATTCCAAATATAAAATGTGAGTGTTTGGGGCCCTGAGGCTATGAGCTCCCAGCCTGCTGGGGCTCCTGATGCCCTTAGGGATTGGGCACCTATTGTGGGCGAAGTGAGAAGTGAGGACTGAGACTGTGGCTGTGTGTTGGATGAGAAAAGTGAGGCATGGAGCAAGTAAGGACTGCCTGTAGTGGGGCCAGCCAGGTGGGGCAGAGGGGCACAGGTGGCTGCTTCCCATCAGCTCTGTACCTCCCAGAAGCATCTGTGCTCCCCCAAAGGTCACCAGGGACTGCAGGAGCACAAACGAAGGCCACATGCACAGGGAACTCTGTGACACAGGGAAGCAGAGGGTCCTGGGGTGATGCTGAGGCCCAGGTTTCATGAAGTAGCCCTTTCTCTGGCCCTTCTGGCCACAGTGCCTCCCCATCACCCCTTGGCTCAGGCAAGCCGAACTGATGGCCCTTGGTGGCCGCTCCTCTCTCATAGGTGTCAGCTCTGTGACCTGATGAGGTGACAGCCAAGCCATCAGCATGCCCTGGACATTGCCGCTGCAATGGTCACCGTGGGGCCGGCCTGGTGTGAAGGCCTTGGTCACTGCCGGCATGTTTGTAACCACCCTCTGGAACCTGAGGTTCTTCCTCAACCCCTCCAAGGGCTCTGGAGAAGACTCTAAACACAGGGAGCCACTGGTGATCCTGGTGTGGGAATGGCCCTCCAAGCAGGTCCCCAATGTCAGCAGAAACGTGTGCCATGAGCTGTACAGCATCACAGGCTGCCAGCTCACCACAGAGCGGCAGCTCCTACACCAGGCCGACGTGGTGGTGTTCCCTCACTCCCGGCTCCACCCTGGCCGGGACAAACTGCCCAAGGAGAGGCTGCCGGGGCAGAACTGGGTGTGGGTCTCCCTGGAGTCCCCCTCCAACACTAGAGGTCTAGCAGCATGGAACCAGACCTTCAACTGGGTGATGACCTACAGACAGGATTCGGACATCTTCATCCCCTACGGCAAGCTTGTGCCCAACCAGTCAGCCACCATGAACATCCCTGCAAAGACCAACTTGGTATCCTGGGTTATCAGCAACTACCACAGGACCCAGAAAAGAGCTGAAGTCTACAAAAACCTCTCCAGGTACCTCCATGTGAATATATATGGGAAAGCAAACAACAAGCCCCTCTGCAAGGACTGCCTCTTGCCAACAATATCAAAGTCCAAGTTCTACCTGGCCTTTGAGAACTCCATCCACCGGGACTATATCACAGAGAAACTCTGGAGAAACTCACTGCTGGCTGGCACCGTGCCTGTGGTGCTGGGGCCTCCCAGGTCCAACTATGAGCAGTTTGTTCCTGCAGACTCCTTCATCCATGTCAACGACTTTGGCTCCCTGGAGGATCTGGCCACCTTCCTGAAGACCATGAACTCCAGCCGCTACCAGCAGTTCTTTGCCTGGCAGAGGAGGTTCAGTGTGAAGCTCTACACTGACTGGACGGAGCGGATCTGTGCCATCTGCACGACCTACCCCCGCCTGCCCCATGGCCACCTCTATCCTGACCTGCAGAGCTGGTTCAACTCCTAGTGCGTGCCAGGACCCTTGGGATGAGTGCAGGCAGGGGAGGGAGGTGCATGAGGCACCCCGTACACAGGATATGGAGCAAGGACAGGAGCCCCCACTCTCCTCCCAACCCAGCTGTTGCCACATGGCCACTTCAAGCAACTCCCCAGGACTTCATTTCTTGTGAAACAGGGCTTATCACCCCGACCCAACACTGAACATCTGAAAAGGTGCTGGCAGGACTAGAGGGTGCTTTGGAGATAAGTGGCACAGTGCTGCTGAGGCTGTGCATGTGGTGGGCAGGGCAGGGGGGTGGTGAGTGGCTCAGGGCTCCATCACCCCTTGGCCAGGGAGTAAGGAGAGCATCTGCTCCCCCCCCTTCCCAGCAGCACCCATTTCCTGTCCCCCACCCCTGAGCCATGGGTGTCAACTGTGCCAGTGAGGAGCCACAGGACAGTGGATGCTCTCAAAGCAATCTCAGTGCTGCCAAGCAGGCAGAGGGACACTGTGGTTTGTCACTCCCTCCCTGCTGTGACAGGAAGCCAGTGAGCTGACAGCCTGTGGAGGCTTGCACAACGCCAAAGCAAAGCCAGTCCCATGGGCAAGTTGCATATACACACATTGCACTGGGGAAACCCTGCACCATGGGCATCTCAAGAGGAAGTACCCATCTGGGATCAGTGGTGATATTAGAGTTGAGTGACAGGACCAGGGTAAGACATGACTGCTCCATCTGTGCCTTGCTCTTTGTCCCTCTACTCAGTGCCATCAACTTCCTTGATATAAACAACTTTTTTTGTCACAAGTTTCCTTTCCAGTTTTCTTCCCTGTGGCCCTGAAGTCACCAAACCCCACCTCTGCCACCCTGCAAGCTGCTAGGTATCCAGCAGGACTGAGAGTTGGCACAGAAGGCATCCCTCCCCTGGCACAGCCGTGGTAAGGTGGCAGCTGGACCGGCACACTGTGCTCTTCTGACTTCTGTGGCTTCTGATTTCCCCTTTGTTTTCTGGGTCAACCAGAAGTGGAACAGGAAGCGCTGTGGGTGCCCACAGACAGATGCTGGGTATTCATGGGCAGGAGGTGCCAGGGTAGCAGGATGTGGGGGTCCCATGGTGGGCTGCAGCTCTTGCGTGGCTGCATGCAGAAAACCATATAGTGGAAATGTAGAGAGAAGCAAACCTTTGGGAGATGACATCTGTCTCAGATTTCTGCTCCTGACCCTGCCAGCCTCCTGCAACTCTCAAGAGCTAGGCAGCCCTGGGCAGCAGCAACGGAGGGGAGGGGCGTGGGGCGGGCAGTTTCCAGTGGATGCCACACACAGCTGTGCCCCTACCATGTGGGCAGGCAAGTACAATGCTCTTGGGAGCAAGAAGGGATGCAGAGGGGCCCAGCCCTTTGCAGGGTCCCAAGATGCCCTGTGAGCAGCTGGCTTTGGTGCCCCTATTCCAGGCAGCCCTAGAGAGGAAAGCCCCAGCTATCAGCCATCAAGCTGAAAACAGGGCTTTCTAGAACATTCCCTGCAGGCTTGGTTGGGGATTTCATTCTGCTGAGGGGACGAACCCATTAAGAGAATGGACTGGGGGCAAACCAACTGAGTGTGGTTGGAATAAGGGTCACACCCTAGACGTCCCTGCTCCCAGCAGAGCCTAAAAAGAGGTCAGCTCCCAGTGTCCAGTGGACCTGCATGGCTGGGTTGTTATCACCCCACCAGAGACTGCCTCAGGTGGAAGACACATATGGGAACATTCACTTCTCCCGTCAGCACCATACTACAGTGAGGACAGCCCCAGCTTTCCAGACCTCTTCACTGCCCACCCTGCTACATCCTCCTTAGTTCTTCTCTGTTCCTGGCAGCTGCTGGAGTGGCCCACAAGTAAGCTCACACTGCTTCTAACCTTCCCAGAAGCAGCTACAGCAAACCAGCAGCTCAAACTGGGTGGAAGATGACCCCTCCCTTCACTTTTGACCCTTTAGGGGGCAACAGCCCTGACAAGTTGGTACCACTCCAGGGCCCAGCTGCCACCAGTCATGGAAGGAAGCCAAGCTGCAGGCAGCCAAGAGCTGAGTGTTGCTGGCATGATGGGGACATGTAACCTTCTTAGGGTGCCTTGTTCCAGCCCTGCTGTGCCCCTGCATGCAGGCAAACCTCAACTGCTGGGCTGCAGGAGCGGGGATGCAAGGAGGGCAAGGAAAGGGTTAACTCATTCTTGCCTCAAATAACTCTGAGATTTATTTCACTGCCAGGGGGAATGTGATTAAGAACAAAAAATTTAAAAATCATCATTAACTACAGCAGGCAGGAAGGCATGGGGTGCTGGCAGCATGGACAGGGTGGTGTATGCCCCCTGGGCTGGGCCCTCCAGGGAAAGGTGGTCTCTGGGCAGCAGGACTGAGGGGGGGGAGACAGAGGCAGGAGAGTAGAGGGGGGCCTGGGGGTGATGCTGGGCACAAAGCACTGGGGAGAATCACTCAACCCAAACAAGCCTTATCAGCTGCCCCACAGAGGGGTGAAGCTCTTTTGTGCCACAGGATGGGGGGGGGGGCCTCACCCCCTCTTGCCCCAGCCCTTGGCTCATCCTGGCCACCCAGGAGGGTGGGCAGAGCCACCAGGGCCATTGGCTCTGGGCATGGCACCCCAGCCCTGCTCTACATGATAGGGCACAAAGAGACGCCTGGGAAACTAGATCACTACAAAAACTTTTCCTTTTTAAAAACTACAACCAAAAACCTTAAAAAAAATATAAAACCACCCCCTCCCCCCACCCTTTCCAAAATCTAAAAAATACTTCATTCTGCATCTTGCAGAAGAGCAGCTGGGCTGGGGCCAGGCATGGGCTCAAGAGCCCTGGGCACATGTGGCTTCAGAGGGTGCAGTGGGACAGGAGGAGCTGCCCCCAGGAGAGGTCAGAGGGGTGCCAATGCTGCTGGGACCAGTAAGCTCAAACAACAGGGATGGGCTGGGAGCATTTGCTGAGAGCAGGCACCATCCCTGGGCCAGGCTCTCAGCTCCTCACACCCCAAAGGGCCCACACATCAGCCCAGCAAGCAGAAGCAGGGCTGTGCCCGTGCGAGCCTAGGGCAAGGGGGGCTGCCCCAAAGCGCCAGCCCACCTGCAGTGAGCCCATAGCCCCTGCTGGTTCAGTGGCCGCTGTTACTCATGGAGAGCCCAGGCTGCAGCGCTTGTGGGAACATCTCAGCTTTGTGGAAGGTCGGCATGTAAACAGGAGGGGAGGGTGCCAGGCTGTAGCCCTGGGACGTCACTGGGATGGGCAGAGTGGAGGGCACCAGGGGCTGGTTCATGTCATACATCATCCCCTCTGCCTCGTTACTGTAGGGCAGCAGCAGTCGTTTGCCTTTCTGACGCCGGTTGCAGAACCAGACCCGGACCACCTGTAGGAAGGGAGACAGAGAAGGGTGAGGGGGTGACCCAGGCACACCATGTGGGTGGACAAGGAGACCCTTCTGCTGGTGGCATCTCCACAGCACCTCAACCTGCCAGTGCAGCCCCCTCCCTGTCACAACCCCTTTTTAGGCTCAGCTCAAACTTCAGCCATGACCATTTCCCCACTGCTTCCAGAGTCGGGAGATTACAGAAATGGCAACTATTAAATAGGAAAGAAGATAACAAATCAAAGGAAAGGTTCCTCTCCAAAGGCTGGTGGCATAGCCAGATGAAGCCAATACACAAACTTGAGTGTTGTTAGTAGGTTGTTGTTTGTCTCTCTTCTGGTGCATTTCCACTTCAGAAGAAAAACATAACTTTCCATGTGGGTTCTTGGGATCAAAAATTAGCTTCTTCGGAGATGAATTAGTATCAAAGGATTACTTTTATAGGATTACTTTCATATATGTATGTAGATATACACAAACACAGATGCCTGTAGTTGGGTCTGGGAACTATTTTTGTCTTTTAAGTTTTAAATATTTAATCTGTGAACAAGTCTTCTCTGGAACCAAGTGGATTTTTCTTTTTCATATCAATGAGCGATATATATTCTAACTGTCTGGCAGAGCTAAAGGGCAGTTATTTACATCTCTCCATGTGTATTTAATTTTTCCTCTGAGCTAAAGTATCAAACTGGCAGGTGCTCAGAAGCTGGCATCATTTGGGCACCCATCCTCCCTACCCTCCCAACCTACATCTTTATCCAGGTTGAGGTCCTCGGCAATCTGGGAGATCTCCTGGGGACTGGGCTTCACGCACTTGCGGAAGAAGCTCTCCAGTGTCCCTTTCGCGTTGGTCTCGATGCTGGTCCTGCGTTTTCTCTTCCGGGCTTGGGCCAGTACTTGCTCTGCATTGCACATCTGGGAATGAGAGAGGGAATGTTTGGTTACCAGGTGGAAGAGGCTCCACCAGGCTTGGGACAAGTGTAGCTGGCTGCAGAGCTTGGGGCACAGATTGTGTCCCTGTGACTCTCTGCTGAGCATCATTCTACTGTGACTGGGGCCATTACTAGTCTCAGCACTGCCAGCAGTGAAGCTGGACACATCTTTCTGCATCCCCCCCAGGGTGTAGCAAGCTGCACATTCAGTCTATCTGAGATCCCAGCAGGACCTGGCTGGTCCAAAATGGGAGCTGCCACAATCACAAGGTGTCTGCAGGGGGATTTGGCTTCCTCCCCCAGCCTGGCAGAAGGTGATACCCCGTGGTTTGCCCTCAAGCCAGTCTCAAGCCATGCAGCAAGATGGTGCTGTGGCACAAGATGCCTTCTGTTCCCCTCTTCTTGCCCTGAAAGCACACGGGAGAGGGAGGAGACTCTGTGGCTTTAGGGCTTGCAGGTGCCCAGCTTCCAGCCCCTTCAGCCCTGCACCTCTTGCATGTTGTCTGTGTTCTCCGCCTCGTTGAGCCAACGCTGCAGCAGCGGCTTTAGCTTGCACATGTTCTTGAAGCTGAGCTGGAGCGCTTCGAAGCGGCAGATGGTCGTCTGGCTGAACATCTTCCCTGTGCAGGCAAGGCAGGCAGGGCATTACACACCACACAGCTTCCCTCACCAGCAGCTCCCCAGGATTACCACCCTCAAGCTTGCCCTGCCTCTTGGGAGACCAGGAAAGGCATTCTCCCTGTTTCTTAGCAGGGATTTAAAGCCCTGAAACGCATCTCAATAAGCAACTGTAGCCATTTTAAACAAGTTCCCCGTGAGCTCGAACCTCCCAGCTCACCGCAGATCTAGAAACATCCCTCCAGGAGCCCCGCCGGGACTAGTATTTAATGCCTCCTTTGCGGATCGTCAAAGAGCAGAAATTATTAGCTCAGGTGATTCCAAACCCCTCCCGGGCCTCTCCCTTCCCACCCCCTGTGGGGGAACTCAAGGGCCCTCCCCCAATCCCTCACCGTAGAGGGTGCCCAGCGCCAGCCCCACATCAGCCTGGGTGAAACCCAGCATGATGCGCTTGTGCTTGAGGTCCTTGGCAAACTGCTCCAGCTCTCCTGAGGTTGGCGCATCCTGGCAGGGAGAGAAAGACACTGAGAAGGGACAACTCGCGCTCAGGTACCAGGGTCTGTCGGGGTGCCCGAAGAACAGCAGCAGCAGAAGTCTCGGCTGAGCCCTTGGCAGCAGTGACACCGACCAGACCCACACCCCGACCACGCACACCGCTCAGCTCGACCCAATCTAGCGCAGCGGCGGCCAAGGACAGCACAACGGCACCAAGAGCTCCTGCTCTGCCCTCAACACGCCCTGGAAATGTTCCTTTTGTCCTCCGCCTTGTGCCCTCCTGGCCTGGTCAGAGGCAGCACCAACGATCACATTGGCTGAGTCCCAGATTTGCCCCATTCTCACTCATCCCACGACACGAGCGCAGGGGGAGGTTCATTTCTCCCATGGCGTGGGCCACTTCCCCATGGCTCCTGGGCTGAGGCAGCCCCTCACCAGCAGCTCTCCGTTCTGCGTCCGGAGCAGGGAAAAGACTCCCGTGAAGAGAGGGACAAAAGCACCCGTGAGCTGCGTGGGATTTAAGCACCTCTTTGCCACCAGCAGGCTCTTTCGTTTTAGCAAGCGGCTACCCAGGCGCTCCCACCCTCCTGCCACGCAGCCTTCAGCCTCTACGGGGGCATTTTTCAGCCCGGTTTCGGGTCTTCCAGGAGTTTTTCCTGTCACCGAGCCACGGCTATTAGTTTCTGGTGTAAATCGGCACCGGTAAACTCGGAGCATCCCTCCCAAAAGGAGGGATGCCGTCCCACATCGCCGCCCCGTAGCTAGAAAACACCATTCATGACCACTCTCCACCCAGCGCGGCCGGTTGCGGCCCGAGGACACTCACGCATCGATCGTGGCGTGGGACCTCCCGCAGGTCCGACCCGCTGGCGGTAGTGCAAATCCTCCCAACCCCGTCAGGGACCAACCCCCGGCATCGGCCGCCGCTGCTGTCCCCGGGGCGGGCTCATGATACGTCAACATCGAGAAATATTAAAAACAAGCGCAAACGACAAAGTCAGTCGTGCCGGGAACCAGCCCTCCTGCGCCTGACTTCCTCCCACCCTTATCTCCGTGATCTCTCTGCCCCAGCAGACTTCAGTGCCCGTGGAGATCCGGGAGCACCAGGCGGGGACGCAGCCGACCGAAGGGGACTGGTCGGGAGCTCTTGGTGACCGCGCTGCGCTGCCCCGAGTATCACGCCGGAGCCGGCCTTCGGCATCGCTACCCGGGACGGCCCCGCCGCATCGCGTAGGGGAAGCTGCTTCCCCGAGTTCCCAAAACCCCCTATCTTACCCCAAAGCCGCCTCCCCAAGGCTCTCCCCCTGCCGAGAGTCTGACACATGCGGGACGAGCCCCAGCGCCGGGTCAGAGCTTCTCCCGAGGGCACCCGACGGTGGGGCCGGACAGGTACCACAGGCGGGGTCTCGGCGGTACACGAGAGCAGTCAGGAAGCTCCTGCCGACGGGGCGGCGAACCGGGGCTCCGGACAGGGAGGAAAGCCCCAGGGACACACCGTGTGCAGGCGGCGGGAGCGGGGCAGGGCAGCCCGCCCCATCCCCGTCCCGTCGGGTCTCACCTCCTCACCGCTGTCGCTGGAGTGTCCGCCCTCGCTGGCGGCGCCGCTGGAGCTGCCGCTGCTGCCCAGCCCCGACGGGCCGCCGGAGCCCGGCTGCAGCGTAGCGGGGCAGAGCTGGGGGCCAGGGAAGGCAGGAGTGGCCGGGCCAGGGAAGGACGGCCCGGGCAGGGCGACGGGGCCGGAGGGCGCAGGGCCGGNCGGCGGGTCGCGGGCGGGCTCGGGCTCGGCAGTGGCGGCGAAGGGAAAGAAGAGCGGCTGGGCGGACGCCCCGTCGAAGCTGCCGCGGGGGAAGGGAGGTCCGGCGTCGGTCAGGAGGCCGAAGGGGGCGGCCGGCAGCCCCCCGTCCGGGCTGAACATGCTGCCCGCCGCCCGCTGCCCTAGGGCTCCATGCGGGGGCTGCCGGCCACTGCCTCCCTGCTGCAGCGCCGCCGGGGCCTCTGAGAGCGGCGGGGCCGGGCCAGGCCGGATGGAGATGGTCCCTGGCCCCATTGGACCCCGCATCGGTGGGTCGGGCGTGAACTTGATCCCCCAGGGGGGCGGGGGGCACGGAGGGAAGGTGCGATGGGAGGGGGCTGCGCCGGCCCGCACCTAGCGCCGGCGGAGAGGTGGACGGGGCGGCCCCGATGGGACAGGGGCCGATGGACACCGATCCTGCCACGGGGCCTCGCATCCCTCCGGTCCCGAGGGACTTGAGGAGACCCACGTCCCTCGCACCCCTCCGACCCCACGCTGTTCGAGGGGCACTGAGCCAATGTTAGGGCAGCAGCAGCCCCGGGGTCTTCCCACCTGGGAACCTCCGGCGCTGCGGAGCCTAGGCAAGAAACAGGACGGCTTAGGGGAGCTATTGCAGGCATGAACCGGGGTCAGGGGCTGGTGTGAGGGCAGCTTATCCAGCTGCGGAAGCCACTTGTCCCCAGTACACAGGACAAGCCGCGCGATGCTGGTGTCATCAGCCAGCAGTAGGGATGGTCCTGGGCTTGACCACCACCTCTTGCCCCTCTTGATGCCTGCTCTTGTTCACTGAGCCTTAGTTCCTTGGGGAGCATGGACAGAGCTGAGGCTCCCGGCGGCCTTTTCAGTCTCCACCATTCCTCTCCTCTTCATTACTCTGCAGAGAAGGGTTGTGGCTCTGAGGAGCGGGTCTGTCCCTGGGGCCCCAGAACTCGGGGTGTGCTGCCAGGGAAGGAATTGCAGTCCCAGCTATCGTGTCCATTGGCTCCACAATGAAGCACGCTCCATATTTTCTCTATCTTAAAGACTTTGCCTTCACACTGCCCTTCACAATGGCGTTACCAGGGCTGGCTCCAGTAATTTCCCCTTGCCTCTTTCTCAACACCGGGAACCTTCCCAATCCTGACACTTCCATCACATCAGCCTCTGCTTGGCTCTGCCCGATGCCAGCTCCTGCATCGGGGCAGGTACCAACAGCGTGGGCACTCCGTGACCTCCGCTGGAGCAGGGCGAGGGATGCTCCTTCTGCCAGCACCCCGTGATCCCAGCCGGAGCAAGGCAGGGAGTGATCCCGCTGCCGACACTGCTGCCTGTTTATTAACTCGGATTACTGGGAGCTGCTGCTGTCTAGCACTGGAGATATGGCGAGGAGATAGGCTAAAGCAGCCTCCCCTGCGGGGGGATGAGAATGGGACTGTGGGTGGGGGCAACTCCGGAAAGGTGCTTGATGATGTTCATGAAGCACTTGCTTTGGCTCCCAAGACGGCTGGAACCCAAGGACAGGCATCCAGGGAGAGATGCCTTTGAACAGGCACCCAAGGGCTGGCAATCAGGGACTCATACCCACAGCTGGCATCCAGGGACTGGGATCTAGGGACTGGCACCCAGGGACTGGTGTCCACAATGCCAGCAGCAGCCCCCAGTCCAGCACATGGCACTGCTGCATATCAGGGGAAGTGGAACAGCTAAGCCTCTTGATAATATTCCTCTAAGGAACAAAATGGCCTGGTGGATGAGCTGCAATTAGTGTTGGTTTCTGACACCTGGCAGGACATGTACCAGGCTGCCCATCCTAGCTGTGCCAGACTACTCCAGGAGGGAGGGCAGCCCCAGGAAAATGAACTAAGGATTCAAAAACCTTGTCAGTGGGAACATGGGCAGCCCTGAGTGAGCCCTGTGGCTTCTGGACCTCGGGGGTCCCATGCCCAGAGTGGTGAAGCACCTTACTCAGCAGGGGCTAGATTGAACCTGCCAGAGGATGACAAGGACCATGCTGCTGGGGATGCTGGAGCCAGTGCTGTGCAGGCAGACCTGCCCACTGCCTGCTGTGCTGCTGCCTACCCCACTGCCAGCAGGCAGAGGAAATCTCTCTGCGGGACCCCGATGGCAGCCATCAGCCCTGCTCCTCCCGGGCTCCTGCTGCGGCCCAAGGCTTCAGAAGCTCCTTGGCTGGGCAGTAACTCCCTTTCCCTTTGATTTATTGTTCCTGGGTTGGACCCCCTCCTCCTGCCAACCTACTTTTTTCTCTCCATCCCCCAGGAAGCCTCCCAGGCCCCCCTCCCCCCCTCGGCCTCTCCT
>WAAE01018361.1:0-26939 GCA_013400495.1 Nicator chloris | reverse complement strand
ACCCAGAAAATATCTGCAAACCCAGAAAATATCTGCATACCCAGAAAAATCTAGGAGGCCTAACGATGTATGCAATGTGGACTGTCAGATATGATAATAAGAAATATGGAATTGTGAGAAAAGCAATGACTAAATAAGTGAATACTCAAAATTCTAAGGAGCTCACAATAATTTATTTACTGAAATAAGAAGCTATTTACTTAATAGCTTTAACAGCAAGAGGAAAGTGGATATCCAAGCATACGCAGTATAATTTACAAATGGAAAGTGAGACTTTAACCATTTATACACTGGAATGTAAGTAGCTCATTCTGCATGTGTCATGGGAAGATTTTCTCATTCAGACCAGGTGAGGAAGCAAAGAATCAAGTTAAAAATTTGATTTTTAGTCAAAAAAAGTTGTGGGTCCATTTCTAGCAGAAGTCCTCCCTCTGTGCTTCTTCCTTGCCTCAGGAGAAATTGGCCAACCTACACAGCTACTGCTCTCAGCTCAGCTCTCAGCTCAGCTCTCAGCTTTCTTTCTTCCCTTAATCCTTAGTCACCAACCAAGCCAAAAATGGCAACATTCTTTTCACAAGTTCTCCTATTTCAGTTCTTATTCCTAGGCAGATTCCATCTAATGGGATCAATTTAAGGATATTATTTCTAACAATGTTTTCTTGAAGCTACTCCAGTGTCTGTCACTTTGCTTCCCACTGATTAACCCCTAGCTGGTTTGTGTTGCACCACATCCAGGCTCTGCCCACTAACAATCTTGCAAGATTATACAGTGCTACTACACCTCCTCAGCCTTCTAAGTGTATTTTCTGAATTATTTATTTTTCCCTACGAGATTAGCTGAAGAACATATATTTTTATAAAGGTATGTCCTGGCTTTACAAAGTCTTTCAGCTACTAGCTCATCATTTCTCCTCAGCACCTGAGCATAATGAATTTTTCTGATGGTACCATCTTAGGGTGTGTAGTTACAGCAGAGTAAGGGAGAGAAGAAAATAAATATTCTCCCAATTAACTAGATAAGCTTGTCTTCTTCTTAGATTGAAGTTCAGTAGCATTATTTAGGCTAAGTGAAACCTCCTTCTTCTTGGTTTAAAATAGTGCCAGACACTGAAAAAAACTTACAGTCTTTCAAATGCACTATCATTGATATTGCTGTTAGGGCAGATTAAATATTATTTTCCTCTTTCTACTCTCATGGTTTCTCACATATGCATACATAAAAATGTATATGTCATGACCTGAAAAACCCAGCCACGTGTTAGAGTGGATCTTGAAAACATAAAAATAACCCACACCTTATGTAATCTGTCCTTTTTTGGAGCAAAGATCTCTAAGAGTATGTTCAAATATTTGCCTGACCTTGTCTAGTTGAAAAGATAAAGAAATACTGAAAAGCCTCTGCAGCAGTGGTACACAGCTGATGTTTGTTAATTTTTTGATCATTTGCAGACAGATAATGAAGAGATAATAATAAGATAACCTTGCCAGATTACTTTAGTCCCCTCTGCCTGCCAGTGTTTTCTTTTTATGTCACATTTCTATGTCCACCACTGCATAGTTTGCATCATCAGTCTCTGACTGTTGACTTAACAATGACAAATAAAAAGTTAGAGTTATGCATCCATCAGGGAAATTCCCTGAATCCCTACCATTCAATATCTAGAATATCCACTCTTCAAAAAATCTACTTATCTGACAAGGAGGACACAAACTGTCAATATGGAAGAACAATTTTCCTTAGCATAAAGATTAAAAGCTCTCTAATCTGCTTTGCTCTTATCTTCACTTCAGATGATCTAACCTATCTGCTTTGCTTTGCTGCAAAAACAAAAATTGAAATGCTCTCATAACAAACAAGCAGATTTTAAAATTTTTAAATAAAGGTAAGTTGATATAGAGAGACAGCCAGTCTCTCAATTTTGAGATTCCTAGAAACCTTAGTCTTTACTTTTCTGGATCTGTTCATGACGGAAACCTTTCTCTCACTATGGCTCCAAAGATCATCTGAGCCAAGAGTTGTGTCTTTATCTTTTGACTGATCTACATACCCAAAGAGGAAGTTGGAAAAGTCTCAACTATCATGTAGATAAAATTTGTCACCTTGCTGCTTTTGCTGCATATTTTATCCTCATTTTGACAAGGTAGAGTCTGGCAGCTGCAAATGAAGAGCTAGCACACAAGAGATATAGAGAATTGAGACTCATTCCAACAGGACTCAGAAATTAAACCACTACATAATAAATACTTATTATTATAACTAATAGAAAAAAAAAAAAAACCAAACCAAAACAAACCAAAACAAACAGTTAACTAAACATTTTCTTTTGCAACACGCAGTTTTAGAGAATTTGAAATTTTCTCCTAGAAACCAGTCCAAAATAAAAGTGGCTAAATTCATGCAGTATTACACAATATCATATAACCTGTGGGAGACCTACAGAAATAATAAAATTGCTCTTTGGGAAAATACAGTATACATATTTCTGCCTTCCAGGTGATCAGTATCAAAGGTGCTGCCTATGTGATGCTTAGGTTTGGTTGTATAGCTCTTTTTTGACATTAATCCTATCTTGTCAAACAACTTGTCACAAACTTCTACACCTACAATTAGAATTTTTTTTAGCACCATCCAAATGTTTTACCAGCTTTAACATGCTTCTACATCTAATTTCCTTGCATTGTATTCATCCCAGGATCATTTCCAGCATTTCCAGCCTTCCATGATTTTATCTTTAGAAGGCTACCGTTTCTTTCTTTCTTTTTTTTTTTTTTCTCCTTCCCTTGTGTTTGTTTTGGTTTGTTTTGCTTTTTAATTCAGCAACGGGCCTGGCCTCTCAGCATCTCAACATTAATGGCAGGATAAGAATTCCCAGCTAAACTGTATTTCTCACAACATTTTCTACATCATGAAACTCCACAGAGCTTGTGTAGTGCAGTATGCATTATGACAGCAGTTTCCTGAATTGCACCCATAAGGCAGTGTACAGGTTTGACTCATTACTCTTGGATTTGCTGTTGATATTCTTGTTTTCCTTTTTTAATTGCTAAATATATAGTGACGAAGAAGAAACCCCAAGAGATTGTTGCAATTCAGGAATCATTCATAGACTCACCTTTTTTGTTACCTAGGAAAAAAAATCATTTTTAAAAGAAAAGAATCTAACTTTTTCCAAGGAAATTGTATAGAAAATTAACTGGAAGATTTTTTTTTTTCCTATGAAAATGCTCAAACCTTTAGAAGCTGCACTTTTCTTACAAACTATTTCTATGAAAAATTCTGGAATAAAAATTTAAATCTCCTTTTTATTTCTGTTATTGGTCTTCAACTTTACTTTCTATTTTCAATGCCTTCAGCTTCCACTTATCACTATTTTCAGTACAGAGCATTCAGTCTTCCATTTGATTACTATTCACCTTTCACCTAACTCTTACCTCTTGCCCATTACAAAAATCCTCTTCATAAATCACCTCCTACCTGTGGTCCAATCTTTGCTGCCCATAAAGTGCCAGGTAGCACTTAGGAAAAGCAAATTTTTGTGCTAGAACAATTTTTTTACTCCTGGGAAAATCATCCAAATCATCTTTGTGATAATAAGTGCTTAAGGAGTTCCAAAAAAAGGACCCAATTTTTATTTCTAAACATTTCTGTGTAAAAAATAATATTCAGAATCATGGAACAAGCTGATTTGGATGGGACCCATAAGGACCATCAGGTGCAGCTTCTGGTGCAGCATAGCACCATCCCCAAGAGTCATACCATGAGCCCAAGGGTATTGTTCAAATGCTCCTTGAACACTCTCAGGCTTGATGCCGTGACCACTTCCCTGGGGAGCCTGTTCCAGTGCCCAAACACCCTCTGGGTAAAGAACCTTTTCCTAATATCCATCCTAAACCTCCCCTGGCACAACTTCAGGCCATTCCCTCGAGTCCTGTCACTGGACTGTCACTCTGTGGGCTGGTCAGCACAAAGATCAGTGCCTGCCCCTCCTGTTCCCCTCATGAAGAAGTTGTAGATTGCAATGAGGTCTCCCTTCAGTCTCCTCTTCTTGATGTATCAGTGGCCTTTAAATTTATTTTTATTAAAATGTCTTTAGCATATCAATTCTGGTACTTTACAGAGAACTCTTATGCCAAGATGCTTTCCATACTCAATGATTTATTATATTTTGTAGAAATACTATGCTGCAAGCAACTACAGGGATATTTCCTTCATATGATTTCTCATCCACTGCTTGTAGTATTTACTCACTGTGACACATAAGCTTTCTGCTAAGACAAAAATTAAAAGACAAAAACATTAAACGTCTTTATGGGTCATCTACAGGAGGAAAATATTTTATCTGAAATGCTGAGTATATTAACACTGTTGATATCACATTTCCTGTCTCCTCACATTGTCTTTATATTTCAGCCTTCAATAGTGGGTTATACCAGGTATCTCCTTTACTCTCTGCAGCTGAATTTGCCACCTCTCACCAGTTTCCTCACCCTAACTAGGATTTGCATTCTTCTTTATTCCTCTTACTGTCCTCCTATATCTTCCAGGAGTTCCCTGACTTCTGCACTGTACATTGCTCTCAGTTTCTTTCCACTCTAACAGATGTGTCTCCTCTTCTACATTTCTGTCTTCATACCTGTAACTCATCTGCCTAGCAAACTGAAAAGTTGTCCCAATGAGCAGTGAAGTCCTTCTATTTTTCTAATATTAAATATGCCTTCTTTCATTCATTTTATATATAAAGACTCTTCTCTTTCGCCCTTTTCACATTTGTTGTTGCATGCCAGCCAATACAACTGTTCTGGTTTCATTCACCAAATCCCAGATGTTTTCATTTTCTTTTCTGGGTATCTTTGGAGATAAGGACTTGTTAAAAACCTTCATGAATTTTGTCATTTGCTTTAACTTCATTCCATTTAATACCTAGAATTGTTATTAGGCATGTACTTTCAAAGGCATTTAGATGCCTTTCTACATCATTGCTGAATTTCAAGCTGCCATATCTATATATTGAGATGAAAATAATGTTTGAATGGAAATCTTGTATATAAACAGCATATTTTCAACAAAATTGGAACAAAAAGGACCTCTTTGTATATTATGATTGCAAAGCTTAATATTTAGAATTCTGATTACAAAAAAGCTTTACAGAGTAAAAAAACCCTGTGTATACACCTCCTAAAATAGAGATGGTTTTGAAACGTACACAAAGTCTCCCTTACAGGAAAGAACTAGGTTGGTCAGTAATTTTTTTTTTAAAGGTTGACAAACTTTTTTTCACATTGTCCTTAAATCATCCTGAATATTTTTATGACTTTGTCAGCACTGTAATAAGTTTTCTTCACAGTTTTCTCAATAGAAAATTAGTTAAGGCAGTTACATAAATCTAAGGAGAACTAGATTATGTTCCTTTTTCAATCTAAGGGAATTTGTACTAACAGAAAACCAGAAAATATGTGTATAGCCTTTCAGCCGACTATTGCTGAATACCTACAGGTACTGTGAGATGCAAGTTCCTCCTCATGAAGATTTTCCACTTCCCAATAAATATCTAAATGTTCACTTAATCCTTGTTTGATGGATATTTGGTTGGCTGGCTGTTTTTAAAAGTAAAACAGCATCAACAGTTAAAATTTAGGTCATTTTCATCTACAGAGTACCTGATAATTTCATGGTCTAACTTTTTATAGGAAGTATATATTGGATTCTGATGCAGTTGGTCCTGTCTTAGACTGAGAACATGGAAAAGATGTCTCATCCTTCCATCTCTTTTTAATAACTCTTGATTTCCTCTCAAGGCAAAGGTAACTTTAATAACCAAACCAAATCACTGGTAACTTCAGTGAATGAATCACTGGACTGTGATGAAATTGCTGAGGAAGTTGGGGCTGTTCAACTTCCTGGAGAACAGAAGGTTGCATGGAGACCTCACAGGAACATTCCTCTGTCTGAAGGGTCCTACAGGGAAGCCAGAGAGGGACACCTCATCAGGAACTGTGGTAGCACAAGGAGTAATAGGTACAAACTGAAAGTAGGGAAACTTAAGGTAGAAGTTACAAAGAAATTCTTGACCGTGAGGGTGGTGAGACACCAAAACTGGTTGCTCAGGGTGGCTCTGGAAACCCCAATCGTGGCAGTGTTCAAGGCCATGTTAAATGTGGCCTTGAACAACCTGGTCAAGTGAGAGGTGTCCCTGCCTGTGGAAGTGAGGGTTGGGACCAGATGGTCTTTCAGGTGCATTCCAACCCCTTAGCTTTCCATGATTCTGTGACTCTAAGAAATACCGTGACTTATTTTTGACCATCATTTTCACTGCTTTTCTTATAATTTTCCAGAAAGTAACTACTTTGGTTTCATGTGAAAACTTTCTTTATACAGGAAATAAATTCTTACCTTAAACTAGTTCTCATCTTTAATTTTTTTTCATTTTCAGCATGAACTATCACTTACTAAAAAATTAGTATTTCTATCTCCCTGCCCCTAAATATAGTAGAAGAAGATTAAAAAAAAAAAAAATTACAACAGCTAGAAGCTAAAGCCTGACACAGCTAAATGTGTCACAAATTGGTACTGTTGATAGTGATTGACTATGAACATGAACTGCCAAGGAGTTGTTTATCTATTGATACTCACCTATAAAGATTGTGTGGCACTCTGCAAGACATATCTGTCAAATTTATCATTGTACTGTGTAGATAAGAAATAAGATAAGAATACCTGATCTATCTAATTGTCTCTTTGGCCTTATTATATGCAGTTATACGTAATTGAGAAGATTTATTAGTCAGAATTGAGACCTTTGTTCCTAAAACAGCTATCTGCATGTTTCCATAGGAATGAGTTGGGAGTTTATCTTAATTGTTTTCAGCCAGGAACAGTCTCACTGAAACAGATTGGTCACAGTGTGACTTCTGTCCATTGAAACCAAAAACCTCAACTGAAAATTACTTTATTTTAGCATCTTGAGGCTCATGCCATGTTATCAACCCAGAATATTGGAAAAACAGAGAAGCTGGTTCCAATTCAAAGCCTTCTATGCCAAAGGCTATTTCTTAACAGTCTCAGATTCAGTACAATTGTCTCAGAATACCCAGAAATCTTCATCACACCAAATAAGTATCAAATAATTTCTCTTCTGCTGCTTTGAAATATGTAAATAAACAATATTTAGGTGACAAAAAAGAACAATTTTTTTTATAGTAAACTATATTTTCACATCATAATCCAATTACAGGGCTATTTATCCAGCTGTTTCCTTCAAACAGAACTGGATCTCTTCTGAGATCTCTTCTGGGTCTTTAACCACTTTGAAGAAAAAGGAGAATTTAATTATTCTGAAATTTTAAATATAGAATAGAATATAAGTTTTTAGGTGTTTCCATCTGTAGTAGTATAGTTTAGTACATACAGGGTAATATTGTACTGGGTAATCCACAAATGCAAAAAGTCTAATACAGGAAAGAGAAATATCATTGTTTCATGTTTTGATTGTTCAGTTTTATTATTTTCATTTTACATACTTCTAGATACTAGATTTTCAGGACAAAAATATTTATCTATATATTAAGGCATTTGCATTTGTTTTATTAAGAACCGTGTTAACTTTGATTTTCCCAATAATGTCAGGGTTCTACATTCACTTTAAATTCTTAAATATTTATTCCTAATCTTAATACTTGTGAGCATCTTCCATATATTCTATAGGCTACGTTTGGGACACAACACCAGTACTCACAAGAGGTGAAAAATTCACACGAAGTTGCATTTTTTTCTATTTGCACTAGATTTTAATTAGACCATATTTTTGTTGCATTGAAATATTGTATCTATTTGTCCTCAGGTTTTTCTGTACTTTGAAATTAAGGGGCTAGGTAACTGAAATATTTTAAATCTCTGTCTCTTGGCTACAGTAATTACAGTTACCTATTCCAATTTCACACCTGCAGAATTGTGCAAAGAGGATCTTACCTTTTAAATTGCATAAAAGATTTGTTCTATGTAGTCTATATGTATGCACGCACAAAACTTCCATTTAGTTTAATATGAACACAGTTCATCTTCCTGTGAAAATGAGCCAAGCTCATTTGGCATGATCATAGGAACCATCTCTGGAACAGCATGAAAAACAATGGGTTTATTTGCCTTTCCAGGTCTTAACACTGTACAGCCATGTCTTTGCTTCTGTTATTTTTTCAAAGAGAAGAACTGTAGTGGGCCTGTTTCTAGAGAGTCTCAGACTCAGTCATTTCAGCACACTGTGACCTTCTTTTAAAAATTAAATATATGTACTTAAAAGTCGAATCAATTTTTTGTGTGGAGATAATTTTCAGTGGTACAAACTCAAATGCTTAGTTCAGAAACATGCACTGGGAGTACCTATGTGATCTGCCATACTACTACCACCAAAATGTCAACATTTTCAAGGTGATTTTCCAGGTGCTCTGTACTCTCAACAAGTTTTTCTGCTGTTTTAAACTAACTTTTATCCTGTCCGTTGTCATTTATATGTCTTAATTTTCCCTGGAGGCATGCTTCCCTTCTTCAAAGAGTGGGCGGTTCCCAGACCTCTGCTCCTCTGTCCCAGCCTCAAAGATGTGCCAGGCACCGTCCCCAAGGACCAGAAGCTGAACTCCACCTCTCCATTTCCAGCACTGCCACTTCCTCTGGAACCAAAGCTTGGTGCTGCCTCTGTCTCACTTCTGCTTTGCCCTTCAGCAGAGGTTGGCAGCACCTGCACAGAGCGCGATGGGAGAGGCTGAAAGGATCCTCCGTGGGTGCCTCTCCCTTCTGCTGTGCCCACCAGGGTGACTCTTGGTGTCACTTGAAGGAGTGGATGAGCAAGAGGGGGCAAGTATAACACTACTCAGACAAGGTGACAAGCAGGCAACATGCCAACAGACAAACTGAGTGTGTGTAATTTCACAGAGCTTATAACTACACTCAAATAATCCACAAGACTATCCTTTTATGATTTTTTTGATTTTTTTTAAGGTTAGTTCTCCTAAATGACAGAGGAATATGAACATAAGTTGCAGTATGGCAATTTGTGCAGGGCAACCCTCATGCAAATCCTTCATGTCAGGTCTAAAAAATCGCCTGAATATTTTCACAGATTGTTTCAACCTTTCTGCAGTTAATCAACCCTTGGATTTTTCAGATAACATGCTTGCAAGAATCTCTGATATTGCCAGTGGGGCAATGATGTCTGCAGTGATGATACTTGTCCAGGGGGAATGTGGACGGGCCCCAGCTGCTTGCCCAACACAACTTTCTCCATTGCTACCAAATACCAACAACTCATTCCCTGCTGACCTTGGCTGATTTTAAACTACTAATGTAACAGTGCATTTTACATGTGTTTAATATTCTTATGCCTAGTTCAGCCTATATTACAGTGACTTCCTTAAATAAACCAATACCTGATTTGCTGGGTTTTAATAAATAACAGGTATAAATTGTTACTATAAATAATAACACTGATTATCCTGTGTAATCAAACTCTTCACCTGCTGTGAGACATACCACATTTATGCAGATCAGCTGTAGGCTTTTCATCCATGAAATTATAGAATGTATAATGTGATGGGCCATGATATATTTAGTGTACTGTAATTGCTTATTTATAAAAGAGCTATCAACAGCCCACTTTAAATAAATTCAGAAATCACCATAGGGCATTTCAAAATGAATATTTTATATGACATTTCTAAAAGATTATGAGCATTTCTTTGAACAGTAAAATTAATGGCTGTTTTGCTGTTTTAACGTCATCCTGTGTAGATTCAGGATAATGGCATATAAACTGTAATTGCTGTATTTGTGTTTTAATTAGGAATATAATAATACACCTCACTCGTGCTGTAGTTTTCTGGAATTAATACGGGGGATAATTTAAAACGGTCTGTTACTAATAGAATAGTTATAAGAAAATGAATAAATTAAGCAGCAAGATATATACTTGCAGCTCACTTCTAACAAGAGATATTCTACAGGGTCATCTTACCTATTGCATTTTAGACTCACTGGCTGAACTTCATCTTTTCCTCTAAGTAAGATTTAATGACAACTGAAGGTGCCAGCTTTGCCTATTTCCTTCCAAACACCAACGGCCTGCAGTGTGTGTACATAAAGAGAACTAGGTTTCCTCCTGTAGGCAGTGATGCTACTTTTGGGAAAGGAAGGGATGAAAGCAGAGTAAAAAAAAGTCTCTGACAGAGAAATCTAAAACTTTCAAAAGGCTTACTTACTGAAAAGGCCAGTTAGGCTTCTATTCATTTGGCAGACTGAGAGATTAATAGGTAGATGGAAAAGCAATTTCATACTTTTAGTGACTGTCAACACCTATTCCGTATCTTCCAGAGCAGTGTTATTAATAAACATGTTGATCCATGGAACAATATATCAAAATCACCCTTCAGGGCCATCATTTTGTTTATACCTGCCCCTGTGTTTATGTAATTTACAAATAAAACTTGAAGAAAAGAAACGCCCAAAGCCTACAACTGCTGTGCTTTCTTTACCTGCCACAGAAAATTAAACTGGTTATGTGTTCAGCTACTGTGTCTTCAGCTGAATCTTAATGTAACACAAAAGTTTTTATTTATGAAAGTAACCTTGATATTTCATAACTAGGAATTCCAAAGTTGGAAAATTAATGAAACTTGATATGATTTTCATGTCTTGATCTTCTAGCAGCTAATTAGTGCTCCAATAAGGTTTTCCACAGATGGGGTATTTATTGAGTCTCTTGCAGTTGTGTATTCTCTGGTAACTAGAAGGTATTAACTCACGTGGCAGCATTTCATTTAGAAGGGTCATTGTAGGACTTCTCTTGCCTACTAAGTCACATATTTCAATGGAAGTCAGAGAGATCACTGACAGAAAGGTCCTAAAATCCATCTGTCAAACTTGGTTGAAACTGGTAGACTTGGCTGCAAGTGCAGATTGAGAAGTTTCTAAGGGACAGAAAGATAGGAGTCACAAAACAAACAAACAAAACCAAAACAAAAACCTTACAGTTTTTCAGCTAAAACAAGGTTTTTCATTAAATATTGGCATTCTGGTTCTCTACTTAGCCTGAAGCTATTTGTACAAAGTGCAGGAATGAAAAATTATCAAAAACTTTCCAAAAAAATTCCAATTAATTCTTGAATCAAGAGCCAAGTAGGGACATTAAGTGATTTTTATTTTACCAAAACTGTTTCATGTGCCCAACTTATTTTTATTCAAGTGATTTTTCATATGCTTTTCTTTCTTGTGTTTACAAGCTGTCTGTGTGATTCCATTAATGCATGTAAAATGTATTTGTCTCCTTTCTATCACTAAATCGAATTGTACCCTAACAGGCAAGGAAAAACAGCTGAGATGTATGGGTGCCAGAAAGAAAACGATTGGTGTGTCTTGAAGCAATTTCCCCATTGTTTCTGACTTTCATGTATGTTTTCATTGTGAATTGAATCAAAGATGTTTTCCACAGATGTTTCTCTAATTGTGTTGCATTGGGGAGATTTACTGTTCAGTGTCCCACAAATACATAGTTCCACCTGTGCAATGGTCTAGTACAGAAGCTTGTCCTGTAGCATAAAACATGTAGTTAAGATGGCTGGCACAAAACTAGCTAAAGATAATTTCTTAGAATTGTCTGTGCCTGTATTTCTGTAACCATAGTTGTTTCAGCAACTAGACTTCCAGCTTTACTTCAAGGAAGAAAGAAAAACAATTGGCAGGCTTATGGGAAGCTTCAGCTTTGTTGTGTTAGAGATAAGATGGAAAACATGCATTTTTTACCAATTTTGAGGGGGATTATTTATTTCTTCTTTATTTTATGTTGAGAATATGAAGTCAGCAAAAACTTCAGACAGCACCTTCCTTGATGCTGATGCACATGCTAAGTTTCTTAAAAAGTCTTAGGTCAACTCTATGTGTGGCATAAGGAATCTGCACGATTGAGATTAGTTTCCTTTCTAAAAGGCACCTGAAACACTTCCATTTGGAAAATGCTTCAGTCATGGATGGTGTCATTAATCCTCAGACTGATTTCTCACTGAATAATCATCTTCCAGAACTTGTCTTAGTTGTGAAAAAAATCCAGTTCTTTTTTTCCTTCAAAGCATTTTTTAGTTCAGTGTATGTGGACCTTTGAACATTAAAGCAAGGAGAGTTCAGCAACCCCAATACTAAACAAGAGATATTTTTAAGTGGGCTGAAGAAAATAATGTGGGAGATTCAGATTTTTTCCCCTCTTTGATCAGCAAGAAACACATTGTACTTCATGTAGTTCTAATTGCAGTCAATTTGAGAGCTTATTTGTGGTGTTAAACACAAAGCAGAAAGACACAAAATAATAAAAGCACACCTCCAGTGCATACTAAAACCCTGTACTCTTGCAGTGACAAACTGCAAAAGCAAGTTGGAAAAGTCAGAGGTAGAGCTATCCTGGCAACCTCAGAGCAGCAATACCCTATGTCTTAAAGTATTTACCCTTCTCCTGGCCACTGAAATACAGGAAACACACATTAAGAGCAGAAAAATGAGAATTTTTAGCATATCCATAATTGATAAAATAATCGTTGACTGGTTTTGATGGTTTTCAACTGCCTGCTCAACCCTTTTCTTTTTTAATGAATAATCCTAATGTCACTCTGACAGTCCTAGTATCTTAATCTTGTAAATCCTATTAACCTCTCTAAATCAATATTCAAAGGCTAAATTTTATCACAGATTGATTTTAAGTGTAAGAATCTCTGATTCTCCCAATTGAGTTTGTTACACAGTACTGTCACTCCACTGACTTGAAAGGAATGATTTTACATTGATGTAGATGCTGAAAATACCTCCCATGCCTTAATGCAGTGGAGAGCTCTACATAAAGGTTAAATGGCTACAATGGACCAATGGTGTAGTAAAAAGAGGAAAAGTTAATAAATATATAATAGTGAGAAGAACAGCACAAAGAACAGAGGCAGGAAATGGGAAGGAAAGGAATCAGAAATTGCTGATTTGTGATTGTTTTAAAGGGATGATGAAGTGCAGAAGGTGAGAAGAATTTGGTTTTAGGATCTGTCTCTTCATTACCACCATCTTGGGGATCGCTTTTATTCTGCTTTTATGCTCCCTGTAAATCAGCACTAATGTTGCTCAGGCACTACTACACTGGCTGCCAAAAAGATACAATCAACAGCTTCCATGTTAGAAGTCTGGAGCAGTAGATAGAAGTATTTTTCTGGAATGGACTCTCTGGGCACACCCTGCCACCTCACAGCTCCTCCTTGGCTGGCATTGCCCAGCTGACTGGCCACTCTGTGGTGAAAAGAATAGTTGCTGCACAGCTCCTCTCCATCAATGTCACAGCTCAACCTTCACCTCTTAAACTGCCACTAATCAAGGTCATGTCTTCCAGGGCTCAGAGAGATTGTAGGGACTACCTCTTTGGCAATAGTCAAAAGCCATCTGGACAAAGTTCTGAGCAGACAGTTCTAGATGACCCTACTTGAGCAGGAGAATTAGACCTGATGACTTTCAGAGATCATTTCCATCCTTAATTATTCTGTGATTCTGTGATCCCAGAGACAATCTCAGTAGTTTCTCAATAAAATATTTTTGCAACTTGGAAGGGTAACATATGCACTAAGTTCACACATTTAAAAAATATTCCTTGAAGTACCCAATCTTTTGGCCTTTATTTCCTAGTCACCCATGTAAGAAAGGATTATTGTAACATTTGCTATGCAACATATACTTTGAAAAAAAAAATATTTACTTGCCAAGTGGTATGGCATTACTAGGTCTGAGTAAACAAATTAATCTCTCCCACATTTACTGTCTCCTCCCTAAAATTCTCCTTTCTGCCAAGGAAATTTAACTCTGTGTTGGAGAAAGCACAAAAGCCACATACCATTTTTTTTTCTACTTACTTCTAATTTCCATATTGTAAATTAGTCATAATTGTGAACTGATTTTTGCATAGTCTCTCCTATACATCACCTTATGTGCGTGTCTGTGCTGTCTGGAGCTGATCAAACACAGGAAATACAGGCAATATCCTTTTTATTGTATTGACAGAAAATCAGTCTGTTGTTGCCAACTTTAACAACATCTTTGTAACTCTCAGAATGCTTAAAAACATAAGTGCTTCTGCAACAAACATTGATGTACTCAGTCAATTATGTTACATGCTTTACAAAGCAGCAATTTTGCTTTCTGGCAATGGTGTAATGATTTGAAAATAAAAAAAAAAAGGAAATTGAACAAGTGGTTTGCAAAAATGATAATGAATAAAATCAACTGAATACATTGAGCAGCATTTTTAGAGTACTATAATTATTTTCCCACCCTCTTTTTCTTCATAATGTAACATCCTCTTTTTCTTCATATACATGTAACTTACTTGTAAGAAAAGCGGGCACTATTCTTAGACTGTTAAAGACACCATCAATCATTGTCTTGCTTGGTAATGCTTCAATTACTCTGGACAAATACTGTCATTTTCATGGCTACAATCTGATGTATGGAAAATCCCACCTACTCCCTCCCCAAACAGTAATGTTTGTATATGAGAAACGTAGGCAGCGTTGGCAAGATGATGAACCATTAATAAAGCTTTCTCTGTGCCTCCCAGGAGTTTGGAAAGCATACTGCACCTTTGCAAGATTAGCCTAATGCTTTGTCACTTTATCCTTTTCTCACTTTTTTTCTCTTTTGTGGCTTTTGTACACTGAATATTATACCTGACACTCCAATAACTGTCTTTGTAGCTGTTCCACTAGAAGTTGCATAAGGCAAGAGTAGCTGGAGCCAATTGGTAAGACACGGGGCCGATACTGAACATCAGTCTATGTGCAAATTATTTCTGGCATGTTTTGCCAAGGATTGTCAGGACCCACAACACTTCTGAGGGTCTTACATAATGTAAAGTCACTTTCATACAAACGAGGAGAAAAGAGAGAATTTTGACATAAAGGAAAAAGAATTTCTTTCTTGCAAAGAAAAATAGAGCCAACAATCATTCCAGCCTTTTGAAAAATAGAATGGAGATGTGGAAAGGGAAGGGGAATGGCAGAGGGGCAAAGGGAAAGAAGGAGGAGTAGGAGAACAGGAAAGAAGGGGAAAAGAGAGGAAGGGGAAAAGAGAGGAAGGGGAAAAGAAAGGACAAAAGATTGCAATAGGTAATAACAACTTTGTGAGATATGTTGGTAGAACCAAGCCATTTGTTACAGAATTTAGTTACAGAACCAACCCAGAGTATACAGAATTTTGTTCAGTATGTTCCATCTTTAAATGTCATTTTTTACAGTTTATGTGGTTTCATGCTCTTTTTATCTTCCATCTCTGTGCTCCATACTGCCCTCTGTTACATCTTGATTTCAAGCAAGACCTTCGCAGCAATAGCCATTGCATATTAGTGCAGTGTGTAATTGAATAAAGTTTTGTTCCTCAATGAGAGCCTTAGATGCCCCATTTATAATCTGATATTTTCAGATGTTATTCTGAAGCTTTGGTATCTTCCTGTGCCCCCATGGGACACCAGAAGATACAAATTTCTCTATTTCTTCTTGCCAATAAGAATAACAAACACTGTGTTTTCTATCAGCAGGTTTATTCAATTCACTTCTTGCACCCCCCTACGGTTTCCTGGAACTATAGACTCTCTTCTCCCACTTCTCCATGCACATACCATGAAGCTGTCTACAACAGCATAACACTCAGCACAATTACATGAACCAGGCTTCTTTGAAGGCTTTACATGCAGCAAGAAGGGGCGTGTATCACATACAAGCCAGACAAAAGTCGTATGTTAAGAATCATACTCTCTAATCATCAGAGAATGAATAGTAAGTAGAAAAGTCAAAGATTTGGACATTATGATATAATTACTTGAAATATATTTTAGAAGATCCCCCTATTGTGAAGAAATGCTAAAACCAATTGCAAAATTGCTTTAATTTTCACCCTTTGCTGTCTTTACATCTTTGTAACACACTTACCTCTATTCTGATATTTTCACACTAGTACAGACACAGCCTGCTTCTGTTTTAT
This sequence comes from Nicator chloris, assembly GCA_013400495.1. Classification (NCBI taxonomy): domain Eukaryota; kingdom Metazoa; phylum Chordata; class Aves; order Passeriformes; family Pycnonotidae; genus Nicator; species Nicator chloris. Next base: position 10,906 of record WAAE01018361.1, on the reverse strand, counting down.
ACCTCCCATTTGAATTCAAGAATAATAACCACCTTGACAACATTATGCATTTTGTTCTTCATGTCTCTTGGACTTAAAATAATGAAAAATAAGACAGAACATATATGTTTCTACCTGAAAAGCATGAGGCTTCATTCTCATGATCATTTGCCACCTTAAAGTCACATTGTGAACGTCTCAACAAAGGCAATAGAACAGACTACTTCATATAAGATTCCTCAGTTAATTTTATATAGACATTAAGGGAATATTTACGTGCAAAATTCAGTACTACATCTTATTTATTTAAAGCACTGTATCGTATGCAAATATCATCATGAACAACGAAAACCAGCATCCATTTCTTAATAGAAGCAATCTATCAATACATTTAGTTTAAATGCTTCTGAATGCTGAGCAAGTGGTCTTTGACTCATCTATATCTAAATCAGCCTAAGTAATTTAGTAAATCTAAACTGCCTAGATAAATCTAAATTCAAATTCAATTTCTAAGTGAGTTTTTTGACTGAGTCATATATTCTCACATGACCAGATTCAGAGCAGACTGAATTAGTTTATTACTTCCTGATATTCTCTATTGAAAACAACAGGAATATTTAGAGAGAAGAGTCTTTTCCTTTACTTGCAAGGATGGCCAATGGTCACCCCCTGGAAGAACTGATTTGTGTCCTGGGCTGATGGGAACCAAGTTTTAAACAGCCATTTTTCCTTGGAAACAGCTCTAGCCAAATGCATGATAGCCATTCCTTCCCAGGTGTGCTGAATGAGCATCACCATCACTGCTTTACCTTCCCAGTGTCTTCCTCACACGTAGGACCACTCATCCATACCCGTGAAGCTTTTCTGGGTTTCTAGAGCTTTAGCTGTAACAAGGATATTAAAAACAGCCACACAGGGAGGGAGCACAGCAGTATTTATGGGGTTTTTTTCCTCTGAATATGCACACACTGTACAAGACTAAAAAGAGCACAGATAAGGAGCTTGACAGATTGCTCATTTCTGCTGTTTTATAGTAAGATGAGGCAGTGATGGTGCCAATATGCTGTCATTTTGTTTAAATGCAAGATGGAAATAGAGGGAATTTGTTTCAGTATTTAAATCATTGCAAATCGAGTTAGCCTAAGTAAAGGCATTTCACAGAAAAGGTTTCATGGTTGTTATTGTCATTTGGGCATGACAAAACAGTGTAATGATTTCACGTTCAAGTTTTTATAGGCTTCCCTTAGGGTGTAGACAATATATTTAAAAGTCACAGCTAGTCTTACTGGCAAAACTTGCATGGCTCCTTATCCTTTGCATCTTTCACACTGCAAAGGGAATGACAGGACTGGAAACTAAAAGTTTAGTTGCAGATATTCATTGCGCCCTAATAACATTTCAGTTAATTAAATATTTACTGAACATTCCGGTCCCAAATCTTTTTTATAAACAAGCGCTACCAGGGGCTGGAGGCTCCAAGGAGCTGACTAGAGCTCATCAATTCAACATCTTTTAACCCAAGCACACCATTTCTTAAATCAGTGTCAAACCTGTGTGCTGCGCAGGCTTCTACCCACTCCCACGTGTGCAATTCCTAAAATTCACACTGCTCCAAAATGGAGAACACCCCTCCAACAGCTCCACCCTTCCCCCACCTCTGTGCAGTCTTTGCAAGTAGGCATCCAAATATATATCCATCTGCCAGTTAGTGCTGTCCAGGCTTAGATATGGGAGGTACCATGGTGTGCACTGTGCTGTGAAAATAATGGCTGCATTAGTCACACACAGGGAGCCACAAACGAGCTACGCAGGACCTCTCACCCAGCACCAGGCTTATTACCTTGGGCACAGCACCCTGCTTAAGCTGCTGGCCTGCCCCTAGCACTGGGGCTCCCCTGACACCCCACAGCTCTGCCAGCAGGTCCAGCTCTGTGCCATGGGCACGTGTGTCGTGGAGAAGCTCTCTTGTAAAGAAAACTGCTGTACGCTGCTTCACACGCAAAAGAAAGTTGTACAGTTTAGCCCCAAACACAAACACACTCCCTACAGCTCAGGCAGACACGTCAACTTAGAGTGGCACACCAGAGCTTTTGGATAGGGGAAGGAACTGACAACATCCAGTGCTAAACATGTAAGGAACAAATGGCCTTGGATTTTAGTTGAGTTTTAGCCATATCTCACGCAGACTGTTCATGGCAGAAAATCTCACATGCATTTTCCAGGGAAATACAGTGACTTAAAAAGCAATTATAGAAACAGACAAAATAACACCTCTTTGGTGGTGATTAGAGGTTTGGACTGTTAAAGATATGAAGGATATCTAATAAATTACACTTATTGCATAGTCCACAGGTTAGCCGGACAAGGGTAGTAATTACCTAGGGGAGCATTTAGCATATAAATGATAGTTGCAAACAATAAATGTAACTGAAAACACATAATTTTCTTAACATTTCTTTCTCTCACCCTTCTTAAGACATTATTTCAATCTCTGCATAGGTTTGAGTTTTTACACTGCTGCCATAATAAACTGAGGGGGATAAACGCTCTCCCCACTGTAAGTGAAATTTTGGTAATAAAAAAATTAACATCACAACAGATCTCAACAACAATAGATTCTCTTTTTTTTATTCTCCTGAAAGAGACCCCTTGAAAAATGTCAGTATTCCTACAATTCTTCTTTGATTAAAGCTATTAAGAATTAACATTTTAAAATTCTGGGACCTCTTATGACTTTTCCAGGACCAAATTGAATGTTGTGTAGTTTTACATCCCTAGTGGGCAGGCTGTACTAATGGCTGGGGAGCAGCCAAAAATATGGAGAGAAACGTCCAAGCCCTAAGTAAGAACAATGAGAAAGAGAGAAAGAGAGAGAGAGAAAGAGAGAGAAAGAAAGAAAGAAAGAAAGAAGGAAAGAAGGAAAGAAGGAAAGAAAGAAAGAAAGAAAGAAAGAAAGAAAGAAAGAAAGAAAGAAAGAAAGAAAGAANAGGAAGAGAGGAAGAGAGGAAGAGAGGAAGAGAGGAAGAGAGGAAGAGAGGAAGAGAGGAAGAGAGGAAGAGAGGAAGAGAGGAAGAGTCTGAGGTACCTCTAACTAGATAAGATAGGACTTTGAAGATAAAATACCTGTAATACCACCTAAAAAGTCCTTCAATTTTTAACAAATCATAAATACATTCATTACCATATCTGAGGGATTCAGCCCTTCCTAGGCTAGGCAAAAAGGATTCTTTTGTTTGTTTAAGATCATAACACAGTCCAGAGCCATTTAAAGTAATTCAGCCTGCAAAAGACTTGGACTTCAATAATATTGAAAGAGAAAGGTCACAGCTTTCTTACTAGGAAAAACCTGTCCAAATTACTGAAGGGCACTTCCACCCAGTCAGCAAATCTGGATACTCAATACGATTCCCAGATTATGAACAAAGTTAATAAATGATATGTCTTCTCATTGAATTACAGCTGTATACCGTTTCTATCCAATCTAGGTGTTAGAATGCATCCTTCTTCATCCAAATCCTCTTCGTGGAAGTCTGAGTTGTTCAGAGACAAAAGAAGTTGGACAAGATGGAATACAAGCATGCAAATGCTATGAAATATTCCAAAAATACAAAGTGATCTATTGCTCTGCATCTCAGTTTCTGACTGATTGAGTATGGTCTCCTGTGATGGTAGCCAATTGTATCTGGAACATTGTCTGTCTTCAAGGAGAACAGCAGCACTGATCTGACAGCCCTTGTTTGGCCACACAGTACATGCTCCCTGCTTATGCAGAACAGTCTCCTCAAACATGTCACAAGCCATGCTCGTGGCAGATCTCATGTAGACTAGTCTGAGTTGCAAATCAAATGAGCAGCAAATTGACTCTTCACTCAGCATGATCAGCACAGGCTACTGTACATCAGCTGGAGGAGTCTTGTCAAACCAAAGGCCTCTGCCTTGCTCATTTACTTTGCACTGCTCACCCATCAGCCAGTGGAGGCTGTGCCTTTAAACACCTTTAGTCCTTTCTGGCTGTCAGCACTAAAGAGAAGCCTCTGCTGTTTTGCTGTGATCTCATCAACTGTACTATAGAAAAAAGAATTCTGAACTGGGTGCCAGCTACTATTAACCAAGCACTTCACTTTCAGCAAGGGTATTATGACAGACATGAAGGGACTCTTTCTTCCATGCTCTGGATCAACTACAAGATGCATTTACGGCTTTACCTTACTTTGCCTGTGTTATTCTTTGTTTTTGAGTCATCTCCTAAATCCTCTGTACATGTTGGTGGCTTGAAAGCGAGGCTAAAGAAACTAGTCCAGGATAAATGTTGTTTACAACACCTTGTAAAATCATAGACATTCTGTTAAATATTGGCATATTGGTATGTCCATAGTTTTCCACGTCACCCAATGCCTCCCAACAGTTTCCATATGTAACTTTTAAATACTTGTCTTTTAACATGGCAGCTGTGCATTACTACAGCATACTACAGGGGGACTTTTTACCTTAAATGCATCACCAAATGTTTTTACATTGAATAAACAATAGGGAAATCTCAGTACTTCCTGATGATTCGTTTTTAAACACGTTCCTTAGTAAACCACATTTAGAAAAATATGATTTCTAACAGACAGTTGGGTGGAAAATGCAGCTTATATAATAAGAACATTAAATAGTAAGAAGAAGTAATTTAAAATAATCCATTGTGTTATGAAATATGATTTGCTTTAGTATGAAAAAGTCATATTCATAGAATGAAGTTTTAAATAGGCTACATTCATTGTATTTTACCTTCAGGGACCCCGGGTGTTTATTCTTTCTAATGAGCTGTGTACTATTTACTGTGAAGCTTCTTTTTTTTGTTATTATACATAAAGCTTTTTTTTTCTGCTTTAGGAAATGCCAGTTTTAAACAAATTCATTCTTTTCCTAGACATTGTGCTAACTGCATGGGATAACATCTGAAATATTTACAGTGTTTCTAACAGTTTAAAAAATATATATGTTTTCAAGCAGACTACATTAGTGATATCCTACAATGGTATAGGATTCTCCCTTCTGAGTCCATTTTTTATTGCTATCCAAGTAGATGTTGTTGTTGTTGCTATCCAAGTAGAGTTTGGATAGCAAATCTTTAATGATACTAAAGAAAAAAAAAAATCCCATCCAGACTAATGAATCCTTGTTTAGGCAGGTTCAAATGGAAATAAAGGGGGGGTGAATAGTTTTGGGGGTAAATATCTTTTCAAAAGGTAGAATGCTGTCATTTAAGCCTTGCAATCCACTCACGGAGTGAAACTAAAATAACTTAAACCACTTTTCTCTACTAAGCTTATTTAGGATTTCATGGGTGGAAGAGGGTTTAGCAAACTTTGGTAGGCTTTAGCTCACATCTTATCTATATAGTGCTCACTGTGGCAATATTTGTCAGGATGCAACATCAAGATGTTCTGAAAGACAGGGGTTAGATATATGTGGAGCTATCTTCAAGGTTATCTTGTAATGATAACCACAGTTCAGACGCACAGGGTTAAGGTACATCCAAGTATCAAATCCTCTTCCACCACACAAAATTCCCAGGTCATTATCTTCAGCTTACCCTTTGCTATGGAGTTCATCCATATTCACAGACATGACTTCATGGCATTTTTGACTATTCAGTCACAAAACTAGGAGGCATGAATTAAGCCCCTCCCTGCTGTCGGCAGGCCCAGATAAACTGTGGGTACCATTTTGTCCAAAACCAGATACTGAAGGACCTGTTTGCAGCCTTGTGGGCTCGAACACGTCCATGGGTTTGGAGATCATCTGGAGAACCTCAAGGAAGAATGGTCAGTCTGGAGCTACTAAATACGAAACTATCACCTCGTGCTTAAAACTGTCCTGGCCACACAGACAGCTTGGGGCGGGAGAATATACAACAGAAGAATCATTGTCTACCCTAACCTTGCATTGAGGCTCTTGTTCTGGATGGGCTTTTATTCAATCCCAGTACTCACAGTATCTCTATTCTCATGCTATAGTTATTAAAATAAAATAAATTTTAAAAGCATGAAATTCTGACTGACACTAATATTTCACTGTTTGCAACTAATGAAGAGCAAATGCACAGCATTTGAGATCTCAAACATTATTGTTAAGTCAGAAATTGGGAACAGACTCTAATCTGTGGAAGTGTGAATTCTTCAGCAACCTTGTCAAATGCTCATTGCTTCCTCCTGCTGTGTTCAGAGCCCTAAAACTGGGTGTGCACACAGACTACTCTCAGGCTGGGGCTCATCCTCAGTTGCACAGGAGAGGCGGGAAAAGTGCTTCATATCTGAATAGAAGATATCCTTTCCACTGACCTCTTTTCTCATAGCCTATGGAAAGAAAATAGAGAGAGCATTGCCCCACAGGAATCCTTCTTAGCCCAGCAGGCTAGGCAGAAGCTCTACCCTGCAGAGATGAACCAGGGAGGTGGAAGGGAGAGGCTGCTGGCAGGATGCAGCAGTGCAGAAGAGGAGTGACAGTCAGGAAGTAAGTATAACAAAATTGGGGCAGAGCAGAGCACATTTCTCCTCCACATGTTGTGGAAGAGCAAGGAGTGTCTTCCTAGGACAGCTTCTTGGACTCAGAAGCGGACACACAGGATCTCAATAGGTCCTGTAGGATACTGTTCTCATCCATCCTTGCTGATGTGCAAGTATGCCTCTTTTGAAGGACAGTGTTTGAAGCTGTTGAATGGTGATTATTACCCACGTACAAGACATCATTTTTGAGGCAGTCGTGGCATAGAGCTACAAACTAGAGAGTCTTCTATGCAAGTTCTTGTCCTTTATGACTGAACTAGTTCTCACTGCTGTAGAGGTTTCTTTCTTCCCTTTTTCCTCCAGCACACCACAGTTACTGCCATTTACAGCTCCCATTAGGACTGTTTGATCTTTTTGTTCCTTACTATTTGGCAGCTATTTGTAAAGGGTTCTGAGTATACCTAAACCTTTCTGAACAGTTCCCTATGCTCATTTCACTAATTTATCTAATTTATCCACCTGAGGTGAGTTTAAAAAAAATTTCCAAATCCAAAAATCCTCTCCTCTCCTCTCCTCTCCTCTCCTCTCCTCTCCTCTCCTAACCTCTCCTCTCCGAACCTCTCCGAACCTCTCCTCTCCGAACCTCTCCTCTCCGAACCTCTCCTTCTTCTTCTTCTTCTTCTAGCATAGTTTTCCCAATGGAAAGCAAAGCAATGGGATATAAAATGCAAACTCATTCCCAAGCCCGTGAGGTAACCTTCTGCTGTTGCTGCAGTTCCTGCTGCCAGCACTGTGAGCAGCTCCAGTGCTTCTATAGCAACAACTACTTCCAACAGTGCAATGCTTGCACAAGACAACAACATTTTAGTGAGGACTGCATGTTATACACTTGAAACACAGCATCTGTCAATAAACCCTAAGCTTGCCTCTGATTATAATTCTTCTGTATGATTCTCAGCACCCTCATCACACTTTCCTGGGCAACATAAATTTGCAAGGAAATATTAGGAGAAAGAAAACTCCCACCTTTACACCGAATATAAACAAACAAAAAGCACACAAATTTAGAGGCCAAAGAAGTGTCCAGAACAGTTAGTGGCAGGTAAGTATAGATATCAGGGTAAGTATAGGTATCAGGATATTTTAAGAAAAACCAAAGCAGCTCAAGCATTTCTCCTTTGTTCAGGAATCTGTCCTTCATCTTGGATTATGCAGAGGGCATGTTTCCACTCTACAGAGTCCTAAAGACATTTCTTAAGATGGAAGAGACATAATCTAAATCCCAAAACTCTCTTGACGAATCCACAATATTTGGTTACTGCCTGTCATCCAGAAAAGGAGCATAGGCAGGTATAGAGAGAAACACATGCAAGCAGAACTTTTCCCACTGTTAAAGATTACCTGAAATCACGAGAGAAACATGAGGCATAATGACATAATGTACGTTTATTATGTCTTTGGACATGATAATGTTATTCATTTATTTACTCACTGCATGCCTAAGTTTTCCATCAGTATATTGCATGGAAGAAAAAGTGTGTGCCACAGGAGCATAAAGCTGAGTCAAACACTAATATTTACTGGACTTGGAACTCACCATGTACACAAACACTTTTGCTGGCTGAGCAAGGCTCTGTAAACTCCTGTAAATTCTAGCTTCCTCTATAGAAATCAATAAATGTGAAGATTTCACACAGTGCTTCCAGAGGTTCCAGCTGCTGCCGAATGTAGTGAGGATGTCACCTAATGCTGTCACCTGAAGTCTAGAATTAGCAGTAGGTTCTGCTAACAAGGAGGAAATTTGAAGCAATAAATATGGCAAACTACAGAAACAAAGTTCAGAAGATGAGAAGGTCCCAGTTCCGGATGTCTCCAGATTTCTTTTGTGCTCCAGTTTATACTCCCATTGTGCATAATCGCTACCAGCAGAGATCACACACTTGTACACATTTACTGTCCCAGCACAGTATTCACTCTCTACATTTTGTTCGTATTTCTGGATTGCTATTCCCACTGATAAAATTAATACAAAAGTGATGCAACAGAAAATCCTCCTAAATGAAAATCCAGATTTTTGTGTTTCTTTATTGCTCTTGCAACAAGGCTGAAAAATCAGAAATATTTTAAACCGTGTGAAAATGGCATTTTCATGTTTGCTTATCTTTTGCCAAATTTCATATCACTTTTCAGTGTAGCAGCCTATAAAAAGACACAGACCTGCTTTTTCTGACAAAAAGACGACGTCAGAATCACTTAATCCCCAGTCTACAAAAAGCAAGGAAAAGGGCCAAATTTTGCCTTCTGGCCAATAGAGGGCAGCTTGCTTCCTTCCCCAAACCCGCCAGTCATCCTTGGCGGAACCACTTGGCAAGGCACCTGCAGAAACTGTCTTTACCACCAGTGTAAATTTCACCATCCCAACTCATTCTTCTGAATCTGTGTGCAAGTGAACAAGACACAGCCCACCGCCTGCAGCCTCAACCATATGCCTGACAAGAAACAGAGAATGCAACACTACAGCTAGAAGATGGCAAAAGCACACACTAGACCAGTAAGCAGAAGATAGAGACCTGGCTGTCATCAGTTTGTAAGAGGTCTGTGCTGCACTATGTGAAGTTTCCAGCTGTGAGCAGTCCAGTAGTTGTCCTTGGAAAACAGCAGATAAATCCTAAAATCCTTACAACCCAAATCAAGTTTAAAAGTGAACGAAACCTCTTTACCTCAGTGATACTACAGGGATAAAACATGAAGGTTCTTCAATTCTTATTTGCAACCTACAGATCCCATTGATGAGTTGTGCACAGCTTCCAGGTAAGGTAGGGGAAGCAGAACTTATTAAGAACTTATCAGATATTAAGCAAGGTCAGGCTTTAACAGAGGCTGACATGAGAGAAGCTATAAATCCGGTAGACAACTGACAACGGATGCAGGAAAAGATAAGCAAAGCTGTCTTTCAACATCAGTCTTTTGGGAATTGTTACCTGGACTTCTCTGACTTGGCACTGTTAACCCTTTTTGGCCCAGACTCATCTTGAGACTAATTATGTACTGTAGACCCGTTGTCACAGCGCATGAAGAGACAACAGGTTGTTGGCTGGCAGTTCTACTCATATTGAAGTCTGAGGATTTTGCTCAGCTCTCAATTTCCACCTGTCCCTGGCACAGCTGTGTGTCTACTTAAAACTTGTTTTCCACTGCAGTACTTCCAGGTTTTCCTCCCAGTGCTGCCCACAGCCCTTGGCTGCTCATCCTCTCCTGTTTCTCACTAGAAGCCTCTACTGGCTTAATGCTCAACTTCATCTTTCTTCCCTCCCTAAAACTAAAGGAAAACTTGAAATGTATTTCTCTTCCTCTGAGGGTCTCACCACTGCATTGTCTCCTGCTAAATCATTCATGTCAGAAACTATTTATCTGTGTGCCTGAGAAAAGCACTTTTCCAGATCAAACACTATGTAGTTTCAGAATAGTACCCTCCAAACAGACATGAAAGCAGACAGACATGATCCTCCCAATTTGTTCTGTTAACCTGCTCCCTCACCCCTTTCCAAGTATGCAAGTAAAACATTCTTCTACTCTATCAAGAAATTCAGCATCAGAATTACTAGAACAAAGTTAAAAAATTTCTCACAAAGATCTCTTCATCTCTTTTTTTTATTTTTCCTTCCTGGCCAAATACCCTTTCTTGTCTTTTTGACTTTCAGGGAATATTTCTCTTTAAAGAAAAATTCAACTTGTATTTCATGTCTCAGAACTATTCTTAGTATATGTACACATGCACTAAAGCCTAGTTAAAGAACAAAGTAGCATCATAATTTTCAATAGTGACTTAAAGGCATAGAGACTCCTCACATTATTTCAAACTGCATGCAGAGTAGCTACATGACAGACAAAAGAAGAACACTCAAAACATCAAGAAAGCATATTGAATAAATTTTTTGGGGGAAAATAAAATATATTTTAGTCTCTCACTGAATTATTTGTCCCTGAAAGTATTTCTCACACTATTAGAGAAACACCGAGGATTCAAAAGACTGTAACAAAGAATGGAAACAGTGTCATGCTTCATAAAAGACCCAACATTTTCTTAAAATAGAAATTATCATAGCATCAACTAAAGTATTCCCAAATGCTTAGAAACCATAGAACCAGTTACAAAAGAATAATGATATTTCAACTACTCATGGAAATCTCTTTTAAAGATAATATATTGTATTTCTTTTTTATTTGTGTGGCATTTATACATTTAGTGTGCACTCTGCTCACATAGTTCTCTGCAGACTGAAATGAAAAACAGGTAAAACTTATTCAGGATGCAGTCACATTGTTATAGTTGCATACATGGAAAAATAGAATAAAAATAGGAAGAATAAAAGTTTTCTATTTAACCACAGGGACCAGTCAGCTGAGAATTTAATTAGGATACCAGAAAAAAA
>WAAE01018359.1:0-29612 GCA_013400495.1 Nicator chloris | reverse complement strand
AACTGCATATATATATATGTAACAGTATATAAGCGTATGTATACATGTATATATTTACCCCACATAATTATACAAAATCAAACACAAAAGGCCATATCTTAGGTACAAAGTGGAATGACACCAAGTTTCAGGGTCAAAGAAGAATTTTTCCCAGAATTTTGAGTTTAGTCTATTTTGCATTGCTCCGGACGAGGAGGCACCACACTGAAGTAAGTAAAATCCCACCTCTGACACTAAGCAAGGGGAAAGATGAATATATTCCTCCAGCTGACCTGGAAAACAAAATCTGAATATCTTTTTTTAAGTCCCTCTGCATCTGCAACCCGTGACTACTGTTGTATCAGATATGGCTGAGGACACTGAAGTGGGAAGTGGAATTTTATAGAGAAAATGTCTGTGACAGAGCACCGGGGAGGCTGACCTGTATGCCCTGCTTTCATCCTCTCTAATTAAGCCGGAGCAGATACATTCCTTGTTGAAATTGATAGCTGGTGGCAGATCCAAATGAATTTTCACATATTTCTGATGATGTACAATAAAGTCTTGTTGTTTATGCAGCATCATGCTGTATGCCAACATGATGCACCATACCATGTGAGGCTGGCAAACTTACAAAGGAGAGCGGGAAAAATTTTAACAGCCTTCTTTCAGATTGGATTGTAGGTATCTGATCTAATGTTAGGTGATTTCTCTTGAAGTACGTATCAGTAAAGGTTGATGATTTAAACATTTCCAAATACTTTTAATCTTCAGATATTTTCGTGCCAAGTTCTTTTTAGTGAATATAATGGATTTCAATGTTGAGAGCGATGAAGACGGTGGGGTTTTCATATACGTGCAGCTCCAAGCTTCTTGAATGCCCTTTGAAATGCAGTAGAACAAAGATGCTTTCTTCTCTGATTTAGCCAAATGGAAGTGAGGGTTTATTTACATTTAGACTCATTTAAGGATATATTTCTTACTTTACATTGTATCTATAATATTAGAGTTAGGAAATCCAAATGGACTTTATCTATTGTTCCAAATCCATTTTCCAACTCATTACATTAACTATGTTATCAATTCTTAGCTAGTTTTCTAGCTAATTTTTACATAATTTCTAAGAATCTATACATAAATATTTTGATTGGAATCCAGTTCCCAAAATTTTCACCTAAAATTTTTCTCTTCTATTTATATTTTTTATATTTCTGACCTTTTTTCCTTTATGTAAATTTGATTAAAATGTTCATATTTCTAATAAATGGAGAGAAGGATTGTGGTCTTGTGGCTAGACCACAAGGCCAAAAAGAGAAGTGTGTATGAAATAAGCCTCTGGTTTCGTAACTTACACCCCTCACATATCTGTTCCTTTAGCATTGTTTCTCTGTCCTATCACGGACCTCCAGCTTCCTTCTTCTGGCTTCTTATCCTGTGAGTTGCACTTTCTTGGACTTCATTAATGTTACTTAAATGTTTGCATGGATCATCTTGTATTTCTTCTCTGCGTTTTGGACTGCAAATCAGGAGTCAAAGGTATTTACTCTTCATTCACAATTGGGTTCTTCAAGTTTTCCAATCTTTCAGTCTAGTGTGTTACTATCTGCTTCACAGAACTGCTGTGATATTTCAGCAACTCATTTTTGTTATTAAAGCATGTATGTGAGCAATGATGATGCCCCATCATTTGTGTGCATCTGAAGACTGCCTCTTAGAACAACAGATCTGCACAAAAAGATCTCTGACATCTTGTATGACATTAAAGCAGCAAGGCAGCCATCTCTGTATAAAGTGCCACATTTTCAAAATCACCTCACCAATCAGCAGTTCCTAAAATTTGGCCTCAATTACATGAACTGAGCTCTTTGAAGGACCATCCTGATTTGTATTGAATGTGCACATTAATCAAACATGGAGAGTGTGGCATGCTGACAATACTTTGTTCTGTGAAAATGTATCTGTGCTGATAATGCCTGAATTTGTTTTGCTCTGAACCAGCTGTGAACTCACACTGATGAGTGTGAAGTAGGTATGAGATTATGCCAAATCAGAAGAGCCTTTATTTTATAACCACTTTCAACCAGTGATGAACCTGTGCAAGGAATCAAAATATTCTGAACTAGTCTAAACCTTGCATATGGTTACACGTCTGCGTACTTTTTTTGGTAGAAGGATGATGCATGGTGGGAGGCTGTGCAGGTCTGTGCTACCACTGCTCGATGCAGGGCTCAGCAACTGAGCAGCTGAACAAAGCCAGCCCATTCTGAAAGAGAAGAAGCAGTGGTTTCTTAAAATGAAAAAGATAAATATCATGAACAGGTTCCTTAGGGCAAGCTCAGAGTAGAGTGAAAGAGCCATGTAAGTTGTAGTAAATAAAGGAAATGTCATTTGTAAGTCTTATAAATACAATACCATTATTAACTTCAGTAATAAATAAAATGTGCTGTACAATCTGCAATGGTTACACGCATTGCGACTATTATTTTTGGTGACTAGTTGTAAAGGTTCTGGTGCATTGCTGAAATAACAGCTGAAATAGCTGAAATAGAGGGTCTGGGTAGTGATGAGCCTTTTTCTTCTCCAGCCTTCCTTTTACTGCTTATTGTTCAGCAATTTTTATAGACCTTGTAAAAACTGGAATTCTCTATCCTACTAATGAGATATTAATATGCAAAATGGGATGATACAAGATGCAATATTTTTATGAAATAAGCTATATTCCTGTAATCCTCACAACAGCAATATTCCTTGATCATATCCGCCTCATGATTTTACCTTGCCTGACATTGGATTTGTGATGTGGTAAAATTAATACATTGAAACAATAATTTAGCAAAAACTGTCTAAGAATGTGCAAATCAACTAAAAATGAAATATTAATCTTCTTTTATGTTGTGTGTTATTTTACTATATATATTATATATAGTAAAAGGGGAGATCATGAATGTTGACAAAAATATATCCAAGTATATTCAGAACAATTAAGAGGGAATTAAATTCAAGCTTAGTAGTGATTTGTAAATTGCAATGAGCAATTCAAGAAATGCTGAAAATAGAAGCAGCAGTGGCATGTGCAGTATTTGATCATCCTATCTTTTGTGACTATGCCGTCAAAGCCCAATACAAACACAGTATGTTGTACCTAGAGAATCACTTGGTGCAAAAACACTACATATTTAACAATCTAGATGTTCAGTTATGATGAATGTCAACAAAAGCAGCCACAAGAACGACCCTTCTGACTGCACTTCAAAATCTTGCCAAGAAATGTATTCCCTATACTGTCATAAACAATCCATTTGCCTTCATTGTCTACTGACAAACATTTCCTATCCATTCTTTTGAAGCTCGTAATATTGACATACCCTGAGATAACAATAGGTAGTGTAAAATAAAATCAATTTGGGTTAACTCTTATGTTCAGTGTCTGCTTTCCTAATAAATAAAGTGATTTTTAATTGTCATAAGCAGTCATCAACTGCTGCAAAGTGCTTTGGGTGTTTCAACTTTAGAAACACAACTGTGTCATAGCAGCATTATCATTTTCCAGTTGTGACACAGCTCTCTTGTGCAGAGGTGATACTCCTAAATTAGCAGAATAGTATAAAAAAAATCCCCCCAAAACAGAAATCCTGTTTCATCACGCAGCAGCCATAAAGTGGTTTTCTGTTCTTTAGCTGAACTGGTAGAATTTGAGTCAGAGCATCCTGCCAGTTATCAATAAATGACTGATTCACAGTCACTAAGAGCCCTGTATCTCTAAACATATTACTTATCAATCAATTTGCCTACTTCATATTAACAGCTATACTGGCCACATTTGCAATGTCTGGAATGTTTATTGAATTAAGCATAGTCGTCATGCAGATAATAATATTAAACCATTGGTATTAGTATTGACTCTCTACAGTTCCCAACCATGTTTTAATGCATGGTATCTTACCACAGATAAATAGAACACATTTAAAAGTTACTATAAATGTGGATTAATCATATTGTGCTATATTTAACTGATGTCTAAGTCAAATGGGTGTTTCAGAAGAAAAAGAAAGAAGTTCCACATGCATTGATGTTTCATCTCAGGTTAGTGATGCGTCAACAGTCATGGAACACTTTCTGAATAAAATTTCAAGGCTTTATTATGTTTTATGTTGAAAGCTTTCTGAACATGTATCACATCTTGTCCAGTCCATAAGAGAGACTTAACTTCTACCACATCCCTTTCACAGCTTGAAAGAGTTAAAAAACCTGGCACATATATATTAGTCATAATTACAAAGGCAATTGTGTGAGCCAGGCACTGGGGCTTTGTGTCCATATTAGGCTACTGTCACTAACTCTGATAGTACACAGAAATACAGGTATGTTTGTGACATTTATAATACACAGAAATGTGGATATGTTTAGAACAATTTCCAAGGAGGTAGGATTAATAGAGTTGAGATTCATATTTTGTCCAGACTCAGAGAAAGAAAGAAGTGATGAGAGAAACAAACACAAATTCAGTTTTGTTTTTCTTCACCCAGTAAATTAGAAAGGCTTTCTTCTAAAAACATCAATTTTTCCAATACTGTGTACAATATTCATTCTAAGATACTACATTGCTGAGACATCTCTCTGAGTCACAATAGCTGAATTATGCAGTGTATTCCCAAATAAATACTGAGCCCCAGCACCTGCTGCTTGAAGCCTGTAAGGAAATGCTTTTGTGAGTAAGGTAAAAATCTCTTAGGAAAACTGGCAGTATCACCCAAGAATCTTCAAGATGTAGGGAAAAGTGTGTCATTTTCTCACCAATAATCTGCACTTTTATCTTACATGAAACAATTTCTCACAAAAAAGTCTGCCCTCCTTGTATTTGATAAAGAAGAAGAATTAGAAATAGGTCCAATTTCCTTTTGAAAAGCAGGCTTCTTCTGCTTTTGATTGGCATTTTCTGTACCCTCTATAGAAGAAGACAGATAATAAATATAATGATTTGTATTGAAAAGAAAACTGTAAGGATAATGGCCCAAACAGTGTGGTTTTTTATAATGTTACCATAGTAAATAATAGCAGTATAGTTCATATGGTTATAGTTATGGCTGCATCCGTGTTTCCATTATAAATCCTGCTCTTCACAAATTTATAATTTCATTTTAATAAATTTTCCCTTGGATGGACTGCAACATAGAAAGTTTCAACAAGGAATGCTTTTTCTTTAATTAAAAAAATAATAATTTTTTGGCTAGTCTTAAGCCATCTGTTAATCAAAAAGAACAATTTACTTGTTTATAACAATGTTTTGCACCATCTAACAGAAAAAAAACCCCAACTTCAAATGAAGAGCAATGAAATGAGGCAATTGATTAACCTATAATAAACTGTCACCAGTCTTGTGAAACAAGTTTTTTCTCATCTGCTGAATGTACTTTTTGACTACACATACTAATACCTCCTCCAAGCCCCCATTCTGTAGTTAAGCATATGCTTAAACTCCCTCTTCAATAGGAATGCTTTCTGGAGCTCAGGCCCTAGAAATATATACATATTTAATTAGACGGTAGTGCTTGAAGATAATTCAGTCCTCTCCAAGCAGCATGTGGTTTTACTGACTTCTGCATGTCTAACAGCAATGTATTTTTGTGACTGTGTATTAATGATCAAATATTGCTTTCTTCCCTCCACACTAGTCCTGTGTCTTGATGGGCATGTTTTCTAATCAAGGAAAGGTGAAGGTACACCTGAATATCTGCTTAATCCTACAATGCTTCTGCAGACAGCGCTTACTAATTTCACTAAGTATTTTACATTGCATGGCTTGAGCAAAATGATGGCTTTTTTACCTTGTGTTCATTTGATTGGTCTGTATCATAGCTCTGGAATTACTTAAAGGCAGAGATGTGTGTTAATAGGGAATATTATTCCTTAAACATAATGGCAATGAATCTATTTTACTACATATTAATATACTATAGTGTTTCACAGTACTACGCTGATCTATTTTACTTTACATGGTTAGATATCAGTGACATAAATTATTAGTGACAGAATTTAACACTCTAAATATAAAAATAGTATTTCATCATTGAATAGCTATATATATATCAGAGGTGTAGCGAGCTGCAACACTTTAAGCAGCCATACTTAGGAAATTTGGAAAAAATGTCTGGAAAAGATCTCCTGTAAACAAGTCAAAAACCAAACCCGGGCAAGCACCAAAGCATCAAAGGCCCCCAGCAGGAGCCACCGATTATTATTCTGCAACAATCCTTCTAGTTTCTCCTTTTTAGAAAGGGAAATACCTTCTGTGCCCCCCAAAGACTCTCCGCAGCTGCTGAGACCATCACGGTCTTCTGCAAAGCGGGGGTGGGATAATCCTGTTGAGGGGAGGTGGGATAACTCTGCTGTCCTATGCAGGGGAAGCAGCATTTTGCTAAGACTTCTCAAGTGCTCCATGGATTATGAGGACTCTGCCTGTGAATATACTTTACATTCAGGGTGCTGGATGAATTCTGGTCTAAAAATAGGATTCAGCTTTTATTCTTTCACCCTGCACACCAGACTCATTCTTGGCCTTTATCCTGCACTAGAGCATCTGCACTTACTCATATTCAGCGGAGCTGCTGCCTTCCCACTGCTCAAGGATGCTCCATGCCAAAAAAGACAGTTTATGTCAACTGCTGGTGTCTGTGGCTGGGGACTCAGGGTGAGTGAAAGGGACAATGCAAAACTATGGGGCAGTAATATGGGGGCATCACTAGACCATGGGACTCTCCTCTCATAGCCACATTCCTCACCTGATCCTCTCCCTCCCTGCTTGTTCTATGTGTGGTCCCACATACTGGGAATCTAGGAACTGAAGGGACCATTGTGCTAGGGAAGTTACAGCTAAAAGGGGAATACTAATAAAACATAGGACCCCCCATATTACCACTTGCCTGCACGATAAACAGCTCTACAAATGTTAATTTCTGCAATGTTACTAGAAGAACAAACAGTACATATTGCTTCAATGTGGCTGCACATGGCTTGTGCATTTAGGAGGAATGTATTTAGTTTTTCTATTTATTTACTAGGGACACAAATTTTAACAACATGAAATATTTTGCTTGTATGATATGAACACCAATAGTTTAACATAAACTATGGAAGGAATCCAGGCTGTGTTGACATATTTTATGAATGTTATGGGATGCCAGATTGGAGGTGTACATCTGTGTGGGTTGGCCAGTCATCCCACTGCCGTCTGTGTATCTGTATGCTTAAATGAATTAGCTATTACGAAAACACTGCATAAACAAGTTTAATGCTGTACACTTTCCTTTTGCTGATCTAAATGTATCTAAATTGCAGCAAAGCAAGCTAACAATGATATTCAATTACTCTTTCACTACTCTCACATAAAAAGTTGGAAAGCTGTGCACCTTGAACTGTTTCATCTCCAACACTGATGGAGTCCCTTTGACTCCATCTCCCTCCATGTCATTGGCAGCAATCTTCCTGCAGCCCCTCATGGCAGGGAGTACCACTGCATAATCCTGCAGTCAAAATCATTACCCAGTGACTGCCATCCACAAGGTCATTCAAGGTCGCTGAAATCCCTTCCAACCCGCTCAGCCTGGAGCAATGACTGCCAGAAAGCAGCACCAGATTGCCCTGCTACCAGTGCCAGGATACCAATATAGAAGTCAGGAGCTGTGAGATACCTTAGGGATTTCTCATACCTGAGGCCATCATGCCGGCTATAACGTCAGACATGGGAATTGTAAAGAAATCGCAAAGAAATCTTTTTTCTCCTGTGTATCTGAAAATGCTACAACTCTTTGTTGCTACTTTCTTTTTGCACAGCACATAGCAACAAAGGCTTTGGGTTCAATTATTGCAACGTTTACATTTGCCAGAGGATAAACATAGGAACCTTAGTGCTCAACACAGTCGGTAGGAAGTGGGATAGTCAGCAGTGAGACAAATCACAGAGGTACAGGGAAATCAAGCAGTTTCTATCTAACCATATGAATAAACATTTATAAGCTTGACTTTATGCATCTTGTTCTGAATATGCTGGTCAAATGGAATAAAAAATTGATTAGAAGAAAAGTTTCCGTATTTACTTAGAGAATTTGATCTTTGTGTCAAATTAGAAATAATAAAACATTTTGAACTTTTTTTTCAGCTAACAGTTTGTAGGCTAATTTTGAATTTGAATTTGTTCCAAGCATGATAGCTTAGATTTGCCCCAGATGGACTTTCAGTTCTGTTCAAATCGCTTGACAGCACCATAACAGCCATTTGTAACTAAGTCTGCAGAAATGGGCTGGCACTTGCAGCCTACTACTGTTACTGATCTTTTTGTATGGGAAAAGCACCTATAAATCACAGTGCATTAAAAAGACATACACATCTGAAGCAAACATCGTGGAGAATCCATTGTCCTGTACATAAGTATACAAATAAGTGCAAAACATCACTTAAATTTTATATAAGGCACATATTTTTTGGAAGGCAACCAATGCAGTTTCACATGCTGTACTTTTTCTAATCTGACTGACTCACAGTCTTGTGATAGTGAGATAAGCTAGGTAGGCAAATTTTTACAGAGTTGCAATTACTGAAATTGTCATTACGCTGCTCACTGTAAAATAAATATAGATAGAAGTGAAATTATGCACAGGCTAGAAGTAGAAAGTGTTTTGCTTCTGTTTGCTAAATTAATCTCTTCCTAAATGGCTGCAGGCCAGGTAGGTTAGCATTTGTGGTTTCAAAGGTTTTCAGCGCTTGCAATGAGCCATGAAATTACTGCATGCTGCTGAAAATGGCAGCTGATGAAAGGAAAAGAGCGAATCCCAAAGGCAGAAAGACAGGAGGAAGCAAAATTACAGGCAGAAAGTCTGATTTTTGATGTTGCTCATTGTGAAATGTACACCCAAACTTTTAATAAAACATAAAACATTAATAAACCTGCTAACAATTCCTTACAATTTCTTTTGAAGTCTCAGTATAATTTCTGAATACTTATTAAAACAGGCAATGATTCAATGGTGGCTGAGCAGTTTCTGTCTGCCGGATATAGTATATTGGTATACTAGTGACTTTTGAAATTAGATTTTTATTGATGTTTTTTAATTGAATTATCCAAAGGATTGATGTTTTCTGTTAATAATGTGACCCTAAACTCTAGAATTGTTGATCAAGTTTAACTAATATTAAATTAGATATTCAATGGCAAAACACACTGTATGATCAATGCTGCTTCACCATTCCAAATCCTCTCAACTTGGTTGGGAAAATAAATGTGGCTTCACCTAATCACATTGCTGACAGCTAGTTTATTATATTATGTGTATATGCCACCAGCATGACAGTCTTACCTCTGGGGAGGGACGAAACAATGATTTTAAGCACTAAGAAAAAGAGGATACTAGAAGAGGAATCATACACAGCAGTAGCTGGGATACTTTCGTTTAGTACCATTTTAGTTTAAAAGAAAGATGCAAATGACAAGCTCTTTGGGTCAGTATCATGTGATCAATTCTTTGGCTGCATTATCTACTACTTTCAAAGGCTCACAATGTTGTAGGATCATTTGCTATTTCTTTTTAATTATTAAAACACGGTTTTTGATAGAAGAAGCTTGTTGACAAAAAAAAACAAACCATTTTCAAGGACATAATATTAAGAAATTGTGTTCCTATTAAAAAGATACTGAACAGATTAATGAATTATCCTAGAATATGGTTATATTCTCAAGGGCTCTGTGCAGGCAGATAACTTGCTTACTGTGATCAGCCCCAATGTACTTAGGGGTACTTCCTTGCAGAAATAAGCCTGCTTCCAGTATCTTTGGAGACTGAAGAAGTTTATGAAGAAGCTCCTGATATGATTGGTTGTGTTAAGCAATGTCTGTTTTTGTGGGCCCTTTAAATAGACAGATTTGAATCAGGCAAGACAAACAGACAAGAACCGAACTCGCTACTATGTCTACAAGGCATAGCAATTAGGGTCACATCCTAAAATCTCATTGATAGATAGGAGTGGCTTTAAAGATTTCTTTACCTTAACACAGGACTTCTGACCTGAATTGTGTCCAAAACTCTTTATAAGTGCTCTGTAAGACACTGAAGTTGAAGGTGGCCACTGGGAGTGCAGTATAGGAGTGGGGAGAAGGTATTTTGGCAAAGGGACCTGGTCAAAGGCATTTCTGGAGTGTCACAGGCTTCTCGGGGTCTGTTGGCTTTTAATGTATCCTCCACCTAAGGAAGAAGCACACAGAAAGTTGCATCCAGGCAATCACACTGTAATTTGAATGCAGACATAGAAAAATCATAGCCTGCCTGAACTGTGTTGCCACTGTATCCCACACAGCAGAGCTGCCGTGGCCAAATATCTTCCAAAGAGAAAATACAGAGGGCAGGTAAAACTGCAGGAGGAATGTCACTGGTAAGGGGAAAGCAACTGCTAAATTGGAATCACAAGCATGTACATGCACACAAATTGGGATTTTGCGTGCAAAAGTTCAGTATGTGGTAATGCATGTGCAAAATGTCACGCCCTTATCTATTCAGTTGCTCATTCATACCACACTAATCACTGTCTCAGCACCTAATTTTGAAGACTGTAAATATTTTATTATCCGCACAAAAATCAGAGGTAGAAACTGAGCTCAAGCTGTGCCCTGAGGAAAACAAAGCAAATTGTGCCACATAATAAAAGATAGATATTCAAAACCATTGCATGGACATAATTCATATTCATATTGAGGAGTCCTCTATTAGATCTAGAGTAATCACATTATTCATTATATACTGTACACTATAGAAATAGAAAGTGTATACTACATACATATACTGTAGCATAAGAATCATTTTTAATCACGTTTTTATTAAAAGTTGAAACATAGAACATGCTTACCTCTCTGTGTGATAGGAAGAATTTACTGCTGCACCACAGGAAAAGATAGCACAGCACATGTCCAACATTTAAAACCAAATTGCATATACTCAATCTATGTTCTCCCTTACCAGACTGAAGGAGTCTTATAACCCTGTAACAGAAGACAAACAATGTCAGCATATACCAAGTCCCACATGCACAAAGAATAGCACTGAGCTCAGTGGAAAAAGACAGTAATTTTGAATCTGTCTTAAAACCCCAGGGATATTTCTAAGTTTTAATTTTTTTCTGATTTTTAAAATCTTAATAGTCAAGCCAAGAAAGAAAGAAAGAAAGAAAGAAAGAAAAAGAAAGAAAGAAAGAAAGAAAGAAAGAAAGNTTTAATAGGAAAAGAGGCAAAGAAAAAGAAAGAAAGAGAGAGAAAGAAAAAAAAAGAAAAAAAGAAAGCAAAAAAAAAAAAAAGAAAAAAAGAAAAAAAAAAAAAAAAAAAAAAAAAAAAAAAAAAAAATTCCAGGAATAAAAGCCTATTTAAAAAGACATGAGAAAAAATTAGTTGAGAATAAAAGAATACTCATGAGTTTTGGGCTGAATTCTGATGAAGTCCCACTTAAAAAAATAAAAATACTGTTAGAAATTAAGATAAAGAAATCTACAGCTGATGCAAACGAAATACTTGCAATATCACTCTTTCCTCCTAGTCATGTAGAAGAGAATTTTTGGGTGGATGCTCCATAAGGAAACAATGCTATGTGTGATAAGTAAAGATACAGAGGTATGCATTATTTGATGGATTATTCTGTAATGAATGCATGGGGAATACCTAAGTGAATTTGGGCAGAGAAATAAACTAATTCCATATGTAGAGAGCACTGCATAGAGTGGAAATATAATGCAGGCAGGACTTGTAGAGGAAGTTACAATTTATGTGCAGTTTCTGTGAGGAAGAAAAGGGGCAGAAGGAAAGAAGGCACGTAAATCACTCATCAGGCCATGCACTGTTTCCTGAATCAAGAGAAAATAGTTGTAGCTCCCAAAACTGCCACTCTTTGCTACTGAGAGAGAATTAGGTGAAGTTGGTTACTTCATCAGAGTAAGTGTGAATTAAAATTGTGTGTGAGTATATGTTGCATGAGTGAACTGAACAGCAGAGCTTGCCCACAAGTGTTTTGCGACTGAAGATTTAAGTCTGATGCTATACATTCTGTACTACCACCAAGTAAAGAAATACAATGATTACACCATGGACATACACACCATGCAAACGTAAATAGCTCTATACTGCTGTGAATCAAAGCAGTCTACAATTCTGCCAAAATGATAGGAAGCATTTTCCAACTACATTACCACTTTCCTTTGTGGTGCTGTGGGCTCACACGCTCCCTCAGCAGGATTCATTTTGAAGATGGAGAGGTTTGACTAAGTGATTTGATTAAAAGTGATTAAAATCAAAGCTATTTCTTCCTCTGTAGCAGGTGGAGTTTCATAGCAAATGGCTTCATAGAAACGTGGGTTTATTTCATTTCATTTGACCTCCTCTCTCTCATGCACTGGATTAGAAATGAAAATGAATCTCAAAACCAATCTCCAAAGAACTGCCATGACCTTTACAGTTTCACCTCCCTGTATGCCCAAGGAAGCTGGAAGATCTCCATTTTGCCCTACTGTAGTTATCTTTGAAAACTGATTCTTTCCTGTGGGAAGCAGATTTCATTTATTCCCCATAGGTTTCAACCATCTTTCTTCATCTATTGTTACTAACACAACTCAATTCAATTTGTTTAATTGCAGATACTTTGCAGCAGAAATTGCAATTAAATGTAGGAACCTTACGTGATATGGTACAGCTTTCCCCCATATGAATAAAAAATGTGTAGAAGATTTTGGCATCGCTGAATTTGAAGCTGAACCATTGTTTTACTCTTGCACAACATTGATAATATGTGCCTATAGGACATCTTCTTCTTCTTATGTATGTGAATATTCTTAAAACCAAGGTTTTTATAGGCTTGGTGCAACTATTATTGAAACACTCAACCTCAAAAAGTTGCAAGGAGTTTGGTAAAGGGCCACAGGAATGACTGATAATGTAGGTCTTGCCTGGTAGAGAGATACAAAGCTTTATTTCTTCAGTTTGTCAAAGAGGATGTGAAAGAAGCAACGTGATCAGAGCCTATGAGTAAGTGCTGAGGCAGAAGGTCTCTGCTTGCAGAGGGCTCTTTATACCTTCAGTGAGCAAACAAAATTCAGTATATGGCAGGTAAAGCCAGAAAAATTCCAAGCAGAAATAGTATAATGTTCTAAACACTAGAAATCATTAACTACAAGAAGTTTTTACCTAAGGAGGTGATAGACATCCCTTGGAAAGCTACACTTGATATCTTCCTAAAGGCTACACTTCATCACAAATGCATTGGAAGCAGTGAAGTTATAGCTTCTACTTTATGATGAAAGTCGAGTTAAATTATCATTGTGTGTCTTCTAGTTAAAAAAAAAGAAAAAGGCAAATCTATGGGCAAACAAAAGAACAGGTGGCAGTTATAAGAACAGACAAATCAGAGAAAAAAATTAGGCAAGCCAAGCCAAACCATTGTGAATTCCTCTTGTTGATTATTCAGGCCACATGTTCTCTTTTTAAAATTTGCCAAACCATTTGTGCTCACATAGTTGCCCATCATACTCAAATAGATCACATTTTTCCACTCATAAAGTGGTGGCCTTTTTAACTGTTAAAGTGATATTTAGTCAACAGAAAAGACAAAAGTACCTCCCCAGTAGAGAAGAGCATAGGGCTAAAAGGGAGTAAGACCCCTGTGTTTCTGAAAGCAGTAGCATGCCTGGGAGCCAGAGAGCCAAGGCACAGCCAGCTTCAGCCCAACGAGACAATGCCTGCTTCCTGATGTGCTGCATGGAGCCAGATGTCAGCACAAGTCACAAGCAAAACTTCAGCTCACATCTCCACTTTCCTTGTGATATCCCTTAGCTCCACTGTTATCTCAGTCTGCCAAGGCTGTATGAGGGGAGAAAGATGAAACAGGCTGGAGATGTTTCAAGTTGTCACCTTCCACACAGTTATTCTGCTCCCAGTTACCTGTACATGCTGCCACTGCTGGGGAGCTGCTTGGCAAAGTTGCTACTCTGGGAAATAGTACTAGGTACTACTAGTAAAGAGAGCCTCAGCTAAAGGTCTACCTTCATCTGAAACACAAGCAGGAAGATATTCTTAAGACGCTTGAAGCAAAGAAATAACCTAACTCATGACTCCACTGATAATGGCCCCCCTTGCACACTAGTGAAAATATTATGTCAGAGGAAATATATATCTATCTATATATTTTTTTTTTTAAATGTGTTTCCTCCAAATACTGACTTTGGTGTTGCTCTCTCGATGCAGCTGCATGCAGGAGCACAGCAGGTTGCAGCTGCCCCAGCCAGCTCTGGTGGGCAAGCAGGGACTCCAGGAGGCTGAGGAATGCAGCTTGCTTGCTTGCTCAGGGCTTTGCTAATTGCCAAGCAAGGGATGGTTTTGTTATTTTGATTTATTTTGTCTTTGCAAAGGCCCTCTCCTACTGAACAGACCTTACCACCTCTTGTTGCATTTATTTCTACTCAGTTATATTACCAGCCTCTGTTTCACCACCTGCCTGGGTCATGGCCACTGAGTAAGTGAGTGGAAAGTGATGGCCTCATGTATGCATTCAAAATGTGAGGAAAAGGGACAAACCCCAAGCAGGACTCTGGAAAAGGCATATTCAAAAAGTATTCAGAATGGTTAAACACAGGCAAATGGGGAAATCTACATTTACTTTTGTCAAACCAAAGGAACATATGTATAAATTGTCATCTACTTTCAGGACCCAGTTCTGCTTTCCCTAAAATAATAAATAAAAAAGGTCAAGCATTTATTTATATGCATATAAAATGATATACATACATACATACCTATATATATATATATATATATATATATATATAAAATCAATCCTCCAAATGGTCACCCCTCCATACGTTGCCATGTGTCCTTGGGTATTATTTTATGTCCAGGTAAATCAGGTGTGTTTTCTATAATGATGCAAATTTCCTGCTGGTTTGCAGAAGATGTCATCACATGTATTCTGAGCTTGTACATGTCTAGCAAATGGTTGCTTTTCATCAATACATTTCTCCAGCGTGTTCAGACTAAGAAAATAATAATAATTATGTTGAAATAGAGGGAATAGAGGGAATTAAAGAAATAGAATATCTGAAAGCTCTGTAGCAGAGAGGATGTCTCCTTATGAATAGCCTGAGTAGAGATCAATTTGTCAAAACCCAAGAATGACATTCAAGGTATTTAGAAAGACTATAAAGATGTTTTATGAAGATGGCACAGGAAAAAAATACCCCTCTCTTACGAGCAGAGAGTTCAACTTAGAATTTCAAATTAACTTATTGTATGATGCATTATTTAATAAATGTTAGCATTAATTTTTGAAGAGTTCAATTTGCATAGTATTACTGGGCCAAATGCTTGATGAGGATCACAATTAAAGAAAGATGCACCATTCTTTTGCCTAAAAAAAAAATCAAACGAAGCCAAACCCTCATCATTACACAGAATAAAGGTGGTCTCTAACTGCCAAAAATATCGAGCTCTGTGACAGAGGTATTTAAAGTTCTGATAATATTTAAATAAAATTTCTTGTAGTCTGACCCTGTACAGAAGCTCAAGATCCTCTCCTAGACTCAGTTAAAATATTTTAAGAACAAAAGTTTCTAGCCTAGGGAAAAGATCCAATGAAAGAGAAGTTAGAGCTTCTTTTAGGTCAATATGTGATGTAAGTGTTCATCACATCATCTATTACTCACTTTTTGATTTTTTTTCATGAAAATATTTGAGCAAAAGTGTTAGCACTTACTTACCCTCCCAGCTATATATGTTATACTAAATAATATTACAGCTACAAATAAACATTGGCATTTAGAAGAAATGAACCATAAAAGATGGTCTTACAGATTCATGGATTATTATGCTGAAAGAGATGATTGTGACCCTCCAGTCTGACCTTCTGCGTAATGCAGGTCACAGGACTTCTTTGAATTAATTCCTTATTGAACCAGGGCATCTCCAATAGACTTAGAGTTCAAAGGCTCCCATAGCCTACCATCTTTTCCAGGATACACAGAGGTCCTCCATGCAGATCCTAGTTTGCCACATCACATTTGCTCTTGGATTCAGAGAAAAAGATAAAATTAAATATTTTTCCAAATATTTTTTATACCCCTAAAGATTCTTTTGTGAAAAAAAAAAACCCAAACCACACACCCCTAAGTGAAAAATGTGAAGAATTTCCAGTCTTTCATCAAAAACTGGAAAACGCATACCAAAATATATTTTGAAGAGAGGGTGAAGGGAAGAGTTGTTGGAAAGAATAGTCCAGGAAAGACTTCAGCTATTCTTTTTTGACCTCAGCACAATTGCCTTCAGGGACAAAAAATAGTTTCTTTTCTGATGTGCCATTTTGGAAAGACCCAAATCTTCAGCTGCCCTGGCCTGACAACAATGCAGGGGACAGAGGGTTTCTCCCTCATCTTCATGCCACTTGAATTCTGCCTGCTTTGTCACAGCCATGAAAAGGCACTTCAGATGCTGTTAAGAGAAACTGATGCTGAGTACAATATTGATGAAGCATCTGGCATTTCTAGCTTTGGACTAGGACTGCATTGTAGTTGGGACTGCACAAAATGGAACAGAAGAAAAATCATGTCATAAAGACAATGTTTTGGAGACAAAAAAGGGATAATGTCTAGTTTCAATGTCATCTTCTCTTATTCTGGAGGTCCAGCAAGGAAGAAAGCAAAAAGCTTGAAAGCTGGCCTGCTGGGAGTCAACATCCACCTTTTAGCTATTGAATCAATGCTGAGTGGGCACTGGCTGGGCCTTGTACATGAAGACAAGTAGGGCTTTTTTTCTGAGGTGATAAAGAGTAGAGAATCACTTGAAGACTTGTACAGAGATGATTCTCTTAAAAAGTCCTGCAAGGATCTGCAAAAGAGTTGTTACAATGACCAGTATTGTCTCATTACTTTCTTGAGCTTCCCTAGCTGCCTGCACCATCTGTAATATTTTTGAGTTCATATGCCATAATATGTAAAGCTGAGTCATGGCTTGGACATTAAAACTAAAAATCAAAGGCATGAGGCAAAGATCATGTCCATGTTAGTGGTGTGAATAGCAGGCAGAATGGTGCTGATGCTTACAGCAGCACAGAAAAGTCTGGGGCAGAACAGAACGAGATTTTTCTTAGTCATGTTGCACTCAAGTTGCAAGCTGCATCCATAGAGATATAAAGGTTTAGCTTTTCAGCACAAAGATCAGTTTCAGGACAGAGCATTAGAGATACATGTATATGATTCATCTGCACAGAGATGGTAACTGAAGTTGGGTTATTTAACTAGATTGCCAAGGTATCAGATACTGAAGAAATGTTACAGCATTAACATCTTCCAAGAGTAGAGCTGACACACAGCATAACATTGGGAGGCCAATGTCCATGGAAGCTTTATCTGGTATTGAATGTTATGGTTCATTTTATCAGAATGGTACACTGTACTCATAGTCTGTGCTTTTCCCTGGCTACCCATCTACTGCCAGGTCAAAGTGTTGGTTATAATCTTTAAATCCCTACAAAGCTTTAGGGTCTGCAGTTCTGGAGGCTGTCTCTCTATTTTATATTCTCACACAACAGTTAATCCTAGTTATGGCTGTTTCAGGTAAATGGGAAAAAGAAGTAAAGGATGCTGCTTAATGAAGCCACAACTCAATTTATTTGAGAACTATTATCTGCACCATGAAGCCATTTGTAAATCTTCCCCAGCTAAAGAAGACTGCCACTAACTCCACCCCACTGAGCCACTGGACTTGTTTGTGTGTTAGATAATAGAAACTGGAATCTATACCACTATTTTGTTAACAGATACCTTTCCCTGAAGCTATTTCCAATGTGGATTCATGAGGAAATATTTTCCACCAAGGACTGAATAGACTCATTAGAGGACTCTCTAAGATAAACTTTGGTTAATAGTAAATAGGTAATATCACAACTGAATAACCAGCCAGGGTAAAACAACATATCCCATACTAAACAGTATAAAGGTGAGAGGAACAGTATTTTGAAAGCATCTAATGTATAATATCTCCAGCAGAATACATAGATCTTAGGGTAAGGACCACTAATCCAAGTATGTGAGCAAGATCAGTCTTCAGACAACAGAAGTTTTATCCATTTCTGTATATAAATCTACATCCAGTAGTACATAGGAGTCAAAGTGAATTGGGGAACTGGAGTGGGGAAGAAGGATCCTTAAAAAAAAAAAAATCCTTCTCATTCTGGCTCAGCATACAAGATAACATTTTTTCTAGGAGCAGTGGCCATTCTATTGTCCAAAGCTATGTACCATCAAAGTTACTTCTTTGAAGAAGTCTTCCCCTGGTATGACAATGGCCAGCAGCTTGGGGGATTTTTCTATGCTGTTTACTCATTCATAAACTAAAGATGGTGATACTTTCCTTAACCATAATCCATCATATTTGAGAAGCCTTGGAAGTCCAGTGACATTCCCACTGACTGGAGAAGTGGAAGCATAATAAACTCCCATTTTTAAAACAGGAAAATAAAGACCAGGGAATACAGGCCAGTTAGTCTCCTACCTCTGAAACAGGCGAGATCATGACGCTGTTTGACATCTGTCCTTGTTGGTGACAAGGACAGTGGGATTGAATGCACCCTTAGCAAGTTTGCTGATGACACCAAGCTGTGTGGTGTGATTGACGTGCTGGAGGGAAGGGATGCCATCCAGAAGGACTTTGACAAGCCTGAGAGATGGGCCTATGTGAATCTCATGAAGTTCAGCAAGGCCAAGTGTGTGTGAGCCAGGGTAATCCCGAGCGCAAATACAGACTGGGCAGAGAATAGATTGAAATCAGCACTGAGGAGAAGGATTTGAAGCTGTTGATTGATAAGAAATTATCAATGTGCATTGCAGCCTGGAAAATCAACTGTATCCTGAGCTGTATCAAAAGCAGCGTGGCCAGCAGATCGATGGAGGTGATTCTCCCCCTCCACCCCTCCCCCGTGAAATCCCACCTGGAGTTCTGTGTGCAGCTCTGGGGACCCTGGCATGAGAGGGACATGGACTTCTTGGAGTGAGTCCAGAGAAGGGTCATGAAGATGATTAGAGGGCTGGAGCACTTCTCCTGTGAAAAGAAGCTGAGAGAGTTGTGGTTTTTCAGCCTGAAGGAGAAAAGGCTCTGTGCAGATATTATGGCAGCCTTTCAGGACAGGAACTACAAGAGGGTTGGAGAGGGACTGTTTACAAGAGCACACAGTGACAGGACAAGGTGAGGGTGGCTTCAGATTGCAAGGGTGTATGTGGGAATACACAGGTTAGATAGTGAAGCAGACTTGATTAGTATATCTAGTTTGATAACTAAGATGCTTTGGTGAGAACAAACAGGCTTTTGAAGATTACATAAGATAGGATTACATCTGCTTACTGGAATAAGAAAATGAAATTAAACTTGGGTTTTGATTAGAAATTAGAAAGAAACTCTTTATTGTGAGGGTGGTGAGGTACTGGAACAACTGCCTGGAGAAGCTGTGGCTACCCCACCCCTGGAAGGCCATTCAAGATGGTGCTTTGAGCAATCTGATCCAGTGGAAGGTGTCCTGGCCCATGGAGGAGAGGTTAGAAGTAGGTGATAATTAAAGGCACTTCCAACTCCATTCCATGTTTCTATGGTTCAGTGATGATTCTGTGAAGAAGCTTTGATATCTCTCCTGAAAAGTGCTATATTAATGTTAAAAATTTGTGTTAATCTATTTGCATTTTAAAAATGCAAGCTAAGGTAGTAATAATCTTGCCCTAATTTGTTGTAGCTTGACTTGCTGTTGCTCTACCTGCAAAATCTTATCGTTGCCTCATTTCTAGTAAAGAAAATTTGGAGATGTATTTAGGAAGTTTTGAGCACATTTAAGCAGTAGGTACCTGAAAATGTATTTTATGAAATAAGTATTTTATGGCAGATTATTCTAAGAAAGAATCCACCTGAATACACCTGTGTTGAGAACATTTTTCCAACTAAAATAAATGTCTTGGCAATTTGAAAAAGACCCTTAATGCTAAAAGTCATTAAAACATATTATGAACAACTTCCTTGCCAAATTATCCTGCTTACGTGACAACACTTTTCAAGTTACACGACCACAAAAAAAAGCCTTAATAAAAACAAACAAACAAACAAACAAACAAAACCACAAACAAACAACCCCCCACCAAAGCAAACAGCAGAGCCATTATCTTTGAAAATTTATTTATAGCTTCATATCAATCTCAAACTGAATCCTCCTTGAAGCTCTGGATGCCAATTTTCAAACTACTGTTTATTTGGAGGTTTTTTTACTACTGGGCTTAAAACTCAGAAATGAAAGTTTATACAGGAAGTAATTATCCAATCTGACTATGGTGGTATCCCTGGATGCTGCTATAACTTATATTCTTAGAGTATGAATAGAAGACAATAACAACAAATACAAAATGAAGAAATAAAGGTAAAAAGTGAACATTATTTCATGGGTTATACCACTATGATATTACAGACTGATTTTAACTGTTTAGATGTACTCTACTGAGCCTTTATAGATCTGCTGTTCCAATGACCTTTGTTACTTACAGTAAGATTAATCTATTCACATATCATTCCTCAAAAAAAAGCCATTGACACACAACACTGCAATGTGATCTAAGGCAATGATGTTAAAACATCCTCTGGTCAAATTAATTTAAGATTTTTTCTCTGTCACTAATAGACTAATGGGAATTATGACAGGTATTGTTAAACTGTTAAATATATGAGCCTTGATATCATCTGAAGCACTTTTATTCTTTTTGCCTGAAGACCAGTATTCGGTAGTTTAGAGGAAAATATTATTTTGCTTTCCTTCTGTTAAAACAATGTGAAGTGGAAGTCCCATTAATAAAAGATGTCTGTTGAGAATAAATAATTCAGGTAGGGTGCTGTCAGCTGAAAGATGTTGTCACTCAATAAAAAGCATCAGTTCCATTGTCCAGTGGTGATTCAGAGAATTCTGGACCCAGCAGCCTTTGGGGTTTAACCTCTTGCAGCTATAGTAAGAGGGATAAATGTACCATCTCTAAGTTGAAAATATCCAGAGTTTATGTGAAAATCTTCGGAGTTTAGCTATGTTTAGTATTTTTAGAATCTCTGGTGTATTTAGAAGTTGTAACTATTTATGCATGTTATTGACAAATGAGGTATCAAATGTTTAAAGCGTAGGCTAGTATCAGTGCTGCACTTGTTTTGGAGAAGGTATTTAAACATTTGGCTCTTTCTGTTTGCTCCAAGATGCACTCACAGGTGCCAGGCCAAGTGCTTTGCTCTCACAGGACTTGCTTCCTTCAGAGGAGGTCAGTCACCTCTGTGGTGCAGAACTCTTGGCTCAATATGTCCCAGGGCCCCACCTGGCAGCTGGGAGTCCTGGAACTTTTTTCTTTGTGATGGGTTTTCAGTTGAAAGTGCCTGATGTAGTGTGAGTTGTGTCAGACACCACCAGAGAGGTTTTCAATTGCAAGAAAATAAAAATGGCTTTTGGATGCCTTGGAGCATGAATGGAATTTGAAGGCACTGGAGATATGAACAAGAACTTTGAGGCTATTCGAGACATAAAAGATGTTCTCGTATTTCTTTTTAGATCTAGCCTGTGTTGTTCATCATAGGGGCTCTGAATTCTCTGGGAAGGACCAAGGGAGGAACACTGTCTCAGCATAATCACTGACAGCACAGCCATTTCCAGTAGTGCTGCTGGGATGTAACCCTATATCTCTATTTCTTATGTGTATTACATCATTTAGAAAGCTAATAATCAGGAAAGAAACTAAGTAGCAGATGAGATTTCATCACAAATATTGGAAACCGAAAAGGAAATTCCAATGAACGGAGCTCACCAAATTTCAACACAGTTTAACAGCATACTAAGAAAGTGAAACAGTTTGGAGAAATGAGCAAGTCTGTTCTACTATTGTGTTGGCAGGCCTTAACTTGAGGAACAAATCACACATTTTCCAAGAAATTTGTTACTTTGCCATAGACAAGGAAAAGAGCCCTTGACAATCCAAGATGTATCCAGTCTAAGCATTAACATGTGACTTACATGAATTTGAATACCCATCTCCACTATTAGTATTCCACATTACTGGTTTGATTGTGTTCTATGATCCAAGTTTTGCCTTTCAATATCTCTGCAAATCATTGCATATCTCAGAAGATCTCTGCTGTGGGTGTGCAGAAGGAACATTCTCCTTATGCTGAATGGTAGGATACAAAATCACAACAATTTGCATGCTAATATGGTTGCATGAGTGATGTCTGATATATTTTATTAAAGTAATTCCTGGTTTTACCATAGATCATAAGCAGATAAAATTATTTATCCTTTTTTCAGTATCTTTATTTAAAAGATTAGTTAAAATATTTTAGTTACTTGTATTAAACCTTAATAAGAGCCTATAGAAATTAAAAACGGGTTGTGAGATATCAATTAACATAAGAATCAATTTAATGGTAATTTAAATAGCTAACTTATAATTTTTGCATAATGAAGTGGCCTGTGGGCTTGAAGTCCTAATCATGACTAATTAATTTAAAGGATGTTACTTTTTATTATCATTGAAATGTCTGACAGGTGATAAAACATTTAGGGTTGCAGTCACAAACTTTTTACATCAGCTATAATATAAGGTGACAGGTTATATAAACCCTTTCCCTGAAAAATGAATATTTAAGGAAAATAGTGTTAAGCAATTTGGATCAAATTCAGCTGTGGTAGAAATAGGTGAGAGTCTTATGAAGAAATTGTGTTTGCCTATGTGAAGGTTCAGTTTTATCCTATCTTTCAGCAGGACCAAGATTGTGAAATTCTGAGTTTCTTTGCTATGTGTACAGACTGTTACTGGAATGATTGTATGTATCATGCAAGGAAGTCTCCACCACGTGACGCTTTCAGTCAAATATTTATTTCATTTTCCTTCCATGAATCAGAATAAAATTAAAAGGTGACCTAATCAAATCTTAATATGTGGTATCTTCTCTTAAAGGAAATAATGAGTTGGGGTGAAGACAAGTCTAGTTCTCTCCCCCTAAGACACAGTTGTTGCAGCCCGCAGTACGTTTGTATCTTCACCAGTTGTACAGAGGTGTCCTGTGGATCCAGCTTCTTGGCATTCTGTGAGGTGTCTGCTGGAGCCTGCTCTCTCCTCTACCTCCCACTGGATTCTTGCCCTGGTGGCCCTGAGGTTAAAAAGGTTCTTCACCTCCTTCAGTTCTTTTGCTAGGTTGTAGGAATCTCTCATAGCAGGGAAAGAGGGCAGGCCACAGAGTACGTGAGGATAACACAACTCAGAGGCCTGCAGTCAGCGTCAGATGGGAAATGGAGTGAGGCTTCACAGGGCTGCCTAGGATGTGCCACTGGAGGTGAATCCAGAGCCCTCTCCCTGTGGTCAGGAGTTTGCTCTTATGGCCTTTTTGAATAGTCCGTGAAGGCAGCTTTTCCAAAGCCAGTATCAAGTCTCGATGCCTAGAGCAGCGGAATAAAGCTATATGGAAATTGAGACTAGGCTATCTCCAGAAGCTGCAAGAGCAGGGCTGTACAGGGCTGGAAGGAACACCTGTAATCTGAGCAACTCATGTAACTAGATAAGCTGTCAGAAAATTTTCAAGATTTGTCAGCTGTCACCCAGCTCACAGACCATGGAAGCAGCTTTCAGGAGTTAGAGTAATGCTTCCCTCCATTCTGTGAGTGACACCCTATGGGAAAACCTCTCAGGAACTTGCATGTAATATTTTTGTTAAGCTAAAGAAGGAAAGTTATTACTTAAGTGAAATCCAATATTATACCCCTGCACATAGGCTAAGGAGTTAGTGTGTTGTCATGTTTCACCAGGACTAGGAAAGGTAATTTTTACCTATATCTTCCAGGTGATTGAAGAAAGGATTGGTTTTTGCTGGCCTCAGTGAAAAAATTCTTGATGGCTAGACTGTCACTCAACAAAGAATTGAAAATGCATAATTTTCATACTGATAGGAAGATAAAGGTATTTAGAAATTAGATTTTTCAGATGCACTAGCCATCTTTTTGTAGACCACCTTAACTTCAGCAAGTCATATTAAAGTTTTTAAAAAGTTCTATATGATGAGACATTCTTTCATTAAGAAATTGTTTCATATCACAAGATCCAATAAAAATAATAAAGAAAAAATATTTAAATGGGTGAAAATCTGAGAAAAAGAAACCGAAAAAAATAGACAACAGTACAGGCAGGATCAGTAATGAAGTGTATTCTGAAATTATTAGGACTACACAGATGAGAAGAGGAAACTTGTGTAGGAACCATGAGCACAAAACTATTAGTTAATAGTAGACATATGGGCCATTGGTGCATCAGAAAAAGCACAAAGAAACGACTGTACAGACAATAATGTATGGATGAGTAGGAGGCTAGGTCTATATGAAAATCTTTACATCATGCTATATGGTGTCACATGAAGTTACGTGATGTGCTGGTTTTGGCTGGGGTAAAATTTTTTTTCACAGTAGCTGGTATGGGGCTGTGTTTTGGATTTGTGCTGAACATGGGGTTAACGTAGAGACTTTTAAGACTGGCTTACACAGAGCCAAGGCCTTTTCTGATTTTCGTACTGCCACCCTGGTGAGGACACTAAGTGTGCATGCGAAATTGGGAGGACAACAGAAATCTGGGACAGCTGAGCCCAACTGACCAAAGGGATATTCTAGACCAATATATAAAGTGGGGTAAGAAGGAAGAAGGGGGGGATGTTTGGAGTGGTGGCATTTGTCTTCTCTTTTAACCATTGTATGTGAAGGGGCCCTGCTCTCCTGGAGATGGCTGAACACCTGCCTGCCCATGGGATGCAGTGAATCAGTTCTTTGTTTTACTTTGCTTGTGTGCATGCCTTTTGCTTTCTCTGTTAAACAGTCTTTATCTCAATCCACGTCTTCCACCTTTTATCCTCTGATTCTCTCTCCAGTCTTGTTGGTGGGGAAGTGAGTGAGCAGCTGTGAGATACTTGGTGGCTGGGTGGGGTTAAAACATGACCATGTAAATAAACACTATTAGCACAGTAGATTCCAAAATATAAAATTACATACAACCCCCACAGTGAAGAGAGACCATGCCAGGCTCTTTGCATTGCCCTAAATGTAACTTATACAAGAGAAGAATCCAAATGAAAACCACATTTTGTTTATAGAAAGATATTCAGCTAATTGTGTTCAGTTATTATCATAGAAATTACATGTTTTCTGCTTTAGCTACATTCTGCTACAGTTAATAATTAAAACACAAACACATGAAACACTAATTTAATGACAGACTTTTTAATTATACAAGTTCCGTAAATGTTTGTTTTGTAAACATATGTGAAATTCTTTTGTACATATTGTAATTAGGAGATCATAAAAATCAGAGACTATCTCAAAAGGAAAAACTGGCCTACTTTTTTCTTCTGAAACAACTGTAATTGTAAAGGAGCCATCATCAAAACAGGTTTTTCAGAAAGCCTCAAATATCTAAATGCAGAAGTTAGTCAACACATGTCTATTGACTATTCTACTGTTTTGTTCTTAGAAAATTACAGCTTAACATGCTCATAGCTGTGGGAAGAAACCCCGCACAAGTGTGGCAGTGCTTGGGGGGTCACTGAGGAAAAGGCAAGGCTGCCAAACCTGTTTTGAATTCTGAAGAAAAGTGACAGTGAATCCAAAGGCAAAGACCTTTATTTGAGCATTCACAGGGAAGGATTTTGATTCACAGCCTATGGTGGGTTTGTCAGTAAAATACATCAGGGATTGGAAACCTTTGTTTGCAAAAACTTGCCCAGATCGTGCTGCTTTGTTGTTACCTGCCTTGGTGTCTCTTCTTTTGTGTTTATCTCCTGGCAAAGAGTAGCTGGGGAAACAAGTAAGGCAGAAGAGAGATCTAAAAGGA
This sequence comes from Nicator chloris, assembly GCA_013400495.1. NCBI lineage: Eukaryota > Metazoa > Chordata > Aves > Passeriformes > Pycnonotidae > Nicator > Nicator chloris. The sequence goes on along the minus strand of WAAE01018359.1, from coordinate 3,701 downwards.
AGTAACTTGCAGAAAGAAGGGAAGAAAGGTTACAGAAATAAGTGGACTGTGCCACAGGAGAGCAGGACCCAGACTAAGGAAAGCACTGAGGTCAGAAAGGAGAATTATCCACAAAAGCAGGTAGTAAGACGGAGGACAAGGTAGAAACATCTGAAGATTTAAGATAGAAAGGAAAAGAATGAAGGTCTTCAGTAAGAAAGAAAGAAAATGAGACAGGCTTCCAGTTTCTTGCCAGCCCCTCTTTACCTTCAATGCTCTTGTTGTCCTCCTCAGCTTCCTAAGGAAAAGCTGGCAGCTTGGGTGACCAGACAAGGTCCCCTTCACACACCTCAGCCACCTTCCTCCCAGGCAATTACTTTCAATTTCTTTTGCCACACAGTTGTTTTTTTAATTTGTTTCAAACCTTTGTATTCTTGCAGCTGGACTTCTTTATTTTATTTATAACAGGGATGTTGTTTGACAATACTTTTTGAAAGAAAATACAAGATGAAAAAGCTGGAATTCCAGCCCCTGGAATTCCTATACTCACTGGTTGTTGTCTACAACTTCTCCATTTCTCATCATGCTCAGTATTTTCTTTTCATCTGACAGTAAAATCTCTGTCAAGCACAGGTGCTGTGCTGGTTTTTCCCTCTCGCCTATTACACGCCTCTCCAGAGGACATTACTGCTAACTCTTTTCTTGCCACCAGGACTGTCTGGGCTCTAGAAATAGTGAGTGAAGAGGGAGAATATCCACCTGGACCTCCAGAGCTCAACCATCGTCCGCCCTCTGGTTATTTTAAAACATTAGCCGAGTTTGCTATTTAGAAGGGACAACTTTTGGACACTTGTCTTGATTGAACAATTTTAGGTATTCTTCATGATTTTTTTTTCATTCAGGTCACTCTGCCTTCAACTAGAACCATCACCTCTCCTTCAAAGACTGTTAGAAAGCCAACTCTGTCAACACACTTCTCAAATCAGCATCCCAACCAGACAAGCTGCTTCTATTGACTTCTGCTGCTGTTTCAGCACATAAAACATCTTCTCATTTTGTTTCCCGTCTTCACCTGCCCTTGTAGTCATGTTGCCTCATTTCAATGTTTCCTTTGAAATCCACTCAATCATCAGCAGCTGAAATCTTTTCTGAAATCCGTCCATGCACAGTTCATGTATCCTGGTGAGCCTGCTCATTGATGCTTATCTTCACACTGCTTTCATTGAACGAGGCTTTTGCATTCACACCAAGGCTGCTCTGAAGGTTTACATATGTACATGCAAGCAGTCCTGCACAGTGAAAAAAGTTCAGAAGGAAGTACTGCAAAAACACCCACTTCTGATTCTCTGAGGTCCAGACACTGCAACAGAGGATGTATGTTCAGATCTACATAGATAAAAGAACACCAAATGCATGCAAATTTCTCGATTCATATTGAGATGAGCATCAAAGCCATACAGAGGACACTTGGATTTACTGTTACATTTTGTTTGTGCCCCGGTCTTTTCCTAATAATTCCTTGCTTTCTGTTTTGGTTTTTTAATTTGTTTGTTTTCAACAGCTACTGTGTGTCATGCTAATGTTTTCTTAGAATTACCTATTATGACTTTGGGATTTCTTTACTGTGTGGTTACAGCTCAGAGCCTAATATCATGTTTGTAAAATTAAGCTTGTTTTTCTCCAACTGCATTACTCTGCATTTATTAGCACTGAATTTCATCTCCCATTTTACTGCCCAATTACTCAACACTGTGAGATCCTTCCACAGCTCTTCAGAACCAGCTTTCATTTTTACTACACTGAATAATTTAACATCATCAAGCTTTATCAGTCTCTACCACCTTTTCTAGATCCTGTACAAATATGCTGAATAGAACAAGCCTTAGCACAGATCTCTGTAGGGTGCACTATTTTCCTTCTCTTAACAACCATTTACTCCTACCTTTCTCTTGCTATCTTTTAAGGAGACATTTATCTGTGCTAGATATTTATCTGTTCTTGCTAAACTGATCACAAGTAAGGTGAAGCCTCTGAAATGTAAGAACACTGTATCTGTTGTCTCATCCTTGTGCACATGCTAAATGAGTTTTTCAAATGGATTACCTGAGACATAAGTTCCCTGTGCAAAACCCATATTACCACTTCTGTCTACACTGGTCAAATTGTTTGCTGATTAATTTCTTTTATGATAATTTCCACAAATCTTCACAGCTGGGACGTCAGACTCACAGAGGTTTCAGGAGACTGTTTTAAGAATTACTGTCTTATTTGCAACTTTGTATTTCAAAGACATGGAGGAAGATCCATGTGATAAGTAATGCTCTCTAAACAAAAAACTTTTGTGGTAGAGTTTTATCATAATATGTACCCATATACATACAATCCCCATCTGAAGATTTCTTCTTGTTATAGAATATATACATTACAGAACACCAATATATATATGACATAATATTAGCACATCAACACATTTTCTGACATTTTGAGTTCAAGCAGGCTCTCTAAGGCATTGTCCACAAAGGTTCTAGTGTTGAAGCCTCTTTATGATGAACATAAATGCAAATAAATTCTTCCGTTTTCCAACTAAAGACAGGTTTCTTGTAAGTGTTTGCTGCACACTCTGATCAACTATTGGTCCCTAAGATCCCTGAGAACAACCAAAAAGCTTTTTGGTTCTGAAATATTAATAAAAACACTGGTGATTAAAATCAATAGGTTTAGCAAACCTCCTGTACATGATGCTTTACTTTTCCAACCCTTCCTTTATCTCTCTGGCATTTTGTTATGTGCTATGTGCCCCAGACACAGTGATAATCTGTGACACTTGCAAGAATTACCTTTTGATTATCTTTGTCACTTTACGATTGGAACCAAAGGCATTGAAGCATCCAGAAGAGTTAACAGCTAAGAATGGATCTGAGATCTCCTCTGGCAGGTTTCAGGATCTGCTGGACAACTAAGACTGTCCCATGGGTCTATCTGCAGAAGACTCTACATGCTTAGCTGAGGATGTGCTTCCCTCTCATCTCCTTTTCCTTCCTAAGGTGGGCCCCTGCTAATCCTTTACTGTTTTTTCAGTGTGTGGTTTTAACAGAGGAGTCAATAAAAATAAAGGGGTTCTCCCAACATAGAGAGGAAATAAAGCAGAAAATTTTACCTTTACAAAAAAAAAGCTAAAGAGAACTTGTAGCTTAGGCCACGTCTGCCTCACCATATGCTGCAGGCTGACAGCATATAGGGCAGACCCTAGATGTGCACATATACTCTGCTGACATCCTCTTCTGTGTTTACAACATATACCATGGTCAGACCAAGCCCCGTTTGCTGAGCAGTCAAAACATTATGTCAAACCATTACGGATTTAAATTCTTACCTTTGTTAAAATATTCACCAATATATATCTTTAAGTATGAATTTGAGGAACTCCCTAAAGTCTATTTCAGCCACTGTGGGGAAACAACACTTTTGCTAGCCATTATTCTATGCATATGTCTTTCCAGTGTAAGGTAAAATTGCAGCAATTGTATTTAAACTGTATTGATATTAGTAAGCTCCACACCATCTTTTTGGTAAGTTTTTTTTATACATTTATAAGAGAATTAGCAAGGGATAAAAAGAAAAAAAGTTGGTGAGAATATTATTAGGAAGACATGTGCCAATGCATTTTTCATTCCTATCTTTTGCCACAAAGAACATTGCATAGCCTTGGAAGTAAAAAAAAA
>WAAE01018358.1:0-35159 GCA_013400495.1 Nicator chloris | reverse complement strand
TGAATAACTTGCTGTAAAGTCTTTTTAAGCCTTCTAAAATTTCCATGAGACACAAAGCCTATTTATCACTTCTCAAAAGATGGCCACATTTAACTCTATCAGAAGAGGTGGGGAAAAAAGCAGAAAAAAAAACCCAAGCAAAAGACCACAAGAATAAACAAATTCTGTAAGGTATAAATGAACGTCACATTTTAATCTGCACCACCACCACCACCAGAATTATGAAAGGTATGCCACCACTGCCACACATACCACTTGTTCTTGTCCCTGAACTGAAGTGTGCCCACCCTCTGAAGTGTACCTTTGCATCTGCTTGTGAGCTACAGTGAGTAGCTTCCACTACTGCTATTGAGTGAACACAGGTAGATTGGAAGAGCCATGCTAGAAAAGCTCATCAAAAATTCATGAGATTATCTTGAAAATCACACTTACTTTGATACATCAAGCAAGAAGTCATTCAGTTCAGTCTGCTTGGCAAGACCCCGGCACACCTGGAAGCACAGATTAGAACCATTTGCTCCAGAACACTGATGTCACAGGCAAACTGAAGTCCTATCCCTTTAATTTGTATGAAAAAAATACCAGTACTTTTGTGTGTTTGTATATATATATATATGTATATATGTGCTACAGCCCTGTATAAAATTAAAGCCGAATTTGTGTGCTGCGTTTCAATCTTAGTTCTCTAGCTGCTGAGTTATAACTGTGAAACACAAGTAAAATCTTTTCTAAGACTCACTGAAAGCTGCTGGTTTTTACACTTGTTCATGCTGCCTCAAAGGCTGTCACTGACTGATTATGGAATGAACATTTCCTTATCCAGACCCTCAGATCCTCTAAGAATGTCAAATATTTTGTTTCCCTTCTCCCTTACCACATTTTTACCACTTTTTTCCAGGCTGCAAAGTAGCATATAGACACAACTGCAGACTGACATCAGGCAAGTTTAACTAAGCTAAGCAGCAGATGATATATGCTCAACTTAGGGAGAAATCAGCATGAATATGAATACAGAAAACAGTATTCATACTTCTTTTTAGAAGCAAAATGTTAGATGAAGCAAAGCTTTCAACTGGATCTTTACTTCACCTATTTGCATACTCTGTATCTGAAGGCAATTGTACATCTGTATATTACTAGAGCAAGCACTGAGGCCAAAAGTAAAACAAGCCTCTACTGCTTGTACATTTTACACTCACAAAAACATCACTTTGAACTAGTAATATCTTTCATCTGTGCAATGCAGATACAAAATCCCAGAACAAAACTCTTGCATTCTTCTCGTGCAAAAAAACTTGGGAAGAGCAAGCCTTCTGCTTAGAAGAAGCAAGAGAAATAAAAACGGCCAATGGACAAGCTTGAACTTAACTTTTCCTGTTGTGTTTCGTTAGATGTGAAAGACTTCTCAGCCAAGGAGAGAGTAATTCTTAGGTGAAGCTATAACTGCATGCAACTGCAATTCTACTAGTGTACAGTAGTCTGTGCCTGCTAATTCTGCCTAAATGTGAATGACCACCCCAAAGTCAGTGACTTCCAGCACCGAGGCAGAAAAGATTAGAGACTAAGAAGAGAAAAGCAGGAAGCTTTCTGCATGTCTTCTGACAAGCGTACGAAAGACACCTTGAAAAAAAGAAAGTAATGAATTTCCTCCTGGGGGTTGACAGAAGAATCTATTTTAGCATCTTCTCTGAGTTGACAGAATATGTTTAGTTTTAGTGTTACCATCTTCTGCTAGCTGAAGTAACAAAACCTATTAGGAAAGCTGCTGGGGTTTGCTAGAGCAGCTTGACACTGTGTGAAGCTCCATTAGGCACCCAGCTAGGGACAGCATGAGGCATCCTTAGTGGCAGTAGTTACAGGACCATGAAGCAGCTAGCGAGGATGGCTTAAAATAGGCTTTGCTAGCAACACTTCATAATTTCAAACCGAATACTAAAGTGAAGGAAAGCAACCAGTTAGACTAGCAGTTGTCTTTCCACAAGAAAAAGAAAATAAAATGACCCTGTAAAGTTGTTACAATAAATCTCCTTTAATCACTATTTATCTACTTTGTTCAAATTTCTTTCCTTTAGTACAAATATCGTTTGTTACTGGATCCACGATTGCAAGTGAGGAAAAGTAGTTCAATGAACACCAAAAATGTCAGCATATTTTTCCTGGTTCAAGGAAGGGGCTTTAATCAATGTTTCAGCAATGACCTCCGCTTAAATCTGATCACAATCCATGCTCCTACTAAACAAGTTCTGGAAGACAAGTTACAGAATGAAAAAAATGAAAAACCACTCACACTTACTTGTACTTGATGTATTGCTACTGAAGCCCATGCAAGATTTGCTGTTGCAACCTGCAACAAAAGAGAAGAAACTCTCTCTGAAGAAACCTTGACAACTGCACATCAGTGACATGCCTTTTTTCTCTACCTACCTGCTAAGTAAATTGACTGAGCTGTTTTAGACAGGCAGGCAGTAACAATTTAAGGGAAGACAGTTATTTTGCAGAAGTCTCAGTGCACTTGCGAGTGCTTCAATTTCACATCTTACCAATGATTTTCAGAAGCAGAACTGCACACCCATCAGCTCAGAAACACAACACCAAAACAAACATCCCATAAGCTGAGGGCTTTAAAAATTGCACTTTTGACAGGCACCTGCCATAGAAATAAAATATGCCTTAACAGCTTTCTGGGGCTGTATCTCTTCAGTGATAGCTACTTCCAGCTGTAAACAGGCACTGTTTCTCTCATTACTGTTTTGGTGGCAGAAGAACCAGACCTGATCCCTCAGCTCAAGTGTTTGAAGTATGACAGTTTCCAGGCAACATTTCAAACAAATGTCATGTAAACTGCAGCGAACTATGATGTGCTACCATGCATAATCTCCTGTCCTTGAAGTACAGGAGCTTTACAGGAACACAGGCAATGGAAGCACAAGAGGTCAGATTTTGCATACCCTCCAAAGGTCTTTTTGTATAATTTTTTATTTTTAAACAGAACACTTTGCACACATTTCATAAAAATTGCTAATGGCATCCAAAGCCTTTCTGAAGCCTGAAAATTCAAAGAATGCTTGAGAACACTCAAAAAGTGACCTTAAAATATTTTTAATTTACTAATAAATAGTTTCATTTCGCAGCCAGCCTTTTCCAAGTAGAACATTCATGAACTTTAGCTACAGAAGGTATTTCATATAACCTAAAACATGCCTATTTTCATAAAACAATGCATGTCTGAGACGTATCTGAATTGTAGATTGATTAATGTAATAGGACAGCTTTCAAAATTAACTACATTGTGTGTAGGCTACTGAATTAACAAAGCCTGGTTTTGTATGAATGCCTGTTCTTTGTTCCCTGAGCAAGGACAGTGGCACCACCACACTAATCTAGTCCCTTACCCTGACCTCTGTCTATCAGTGAGAAAAATACAAGGTGTGACAACAAGCTGAAGTGGCATTGACTACCCAACTAATATACACATGTAAACATCAGATGAACGCTAGGGCACTTGGCTTACTGATAAACAACGTACACACTTGACAAATAATGCTGCTGTTTTCCCTCTTTGGGAGGACTAGTTTGAGTATCTCTTGCCTGAATATCTTCTGTCCTCTTCACACAAATAATTCCTGCTCAGTACAGCTAAACTGTGCCATGGTGGATCTCATACCACTGTCGAGACCACACGCCTGGCTAGAACTCACTCCATTTTGTCCTGTGTGTTCAGGTTCCCTTCTCTGGGGGACGGCACAGAGAGAAATTCATCTTTACATCGGAGACATCCTAATGGGACATAACAGGGATCGTCACCCTGACACGAGAGCAAAGATGCACAACAGCCTTTGTGACACCTGCTCCATTTTCAAATCCATTTGTATGTGGCCAACAGCTCCTAACTTCAGATTGACAAATGGGCGTCTATGGACAGTGTAGCTACACACGACTTCTATGAACAGAGTAATGCATGCAGAGCAGTCATGGAAAGGGGAAGATGAGTATGAATGGGAATATCTGGATAGGGAAGCACCAGTAGTTTAAAAAAAGCAGAAGAGAGCTTCATGAGTGTCACCTAGACTGGCAGGTCGTCCAGGTACCAGCACTTCTATACACAGTTTCTAAGGGCATCTAACTCAGGAGATAAAGTACAGTGATCCTGACAACTCACAGCGATGGGACAAGCTAGAGAGAGACAAAAGCTATCAGCTCCTGAAAGGTAAAGAAAAGCCTGACCCAAAACCAGCACATGGTTGTCAACCTAGAAAGAAACGAGGAGACCATAAAGACTTGGCAGACAGCATCCCTTGTCCTTCTGCTGCAAGGAATTCTGGAGGGATTGGAAATACCACCTAGACAGACACATCTTGGTTCTGGAGAGCATGTGGCAGTAAAAATTTGAATGCAAATATCAGAAATCTCTTTTGCTTCACCTTTGATTTAAAGTAAAATCACTTTCCCCTCCTGTGAGACCCAGCATTGAGACTTGATAAACTCTTGCTATAACATTGGAACACTCTGTTTTGTGATTGAGCTCATTCCTTGAGAAGCCACACCAAAAAGTAAGCTAAAATAAATTTTTAAATCTTACCATAATGTAAAATAAAGCTGTACTGTAAAGTTTAGATTGAGACTCATTATAACTGAGCATTGTCTTTTTTTTAAATAAAGTGATTTCGGGTTTTGATGTTTGATTTACGCTTATATTTCATTTACCTGCCCTGTGTTAACTTCTCTAACAACTCTGTATTGAGTTTACAACCAATAAAGAAACCTTGAATCTGTTTATCTGCAAAAGACATCAAGAATTTTACCTTGCTGTGTCCCTGTACTTGTATATTTTACCTCCTGTGTCTGAAAATACAAATCACTACCTATTTTCTTTTTTTAATAAGAACAAAAGTCAAGCATGAAAAGGTATATACTCATGAGAAGAGTGAGAGAAGGACATTTGGAATGGGGGGAGGGACAGGGATGACGTCTTGACCGTCATGGGGAAGTGGGCAAAGGCTGCACACGAGCTCACCTCTTGGTGACTGTGGTGGAAGGCTTCTTTGCCCCAGTGACGGTAAAGCTCCAGAATACCAATCAGGTCACCAATTGCTGTGACAATTGGCAAACACAGAACAGATTGGATACGGGTCCCCGACTCCAGCCCAGTACCTTTGGGAAACCGCTCATCCTAGGAAATGCAAACAATCTGATAAATGTAAAATCTGGTGAAACATTAACAGGAAAGACATACTGATGTTACCCTCTCCCTCCTATCTGATCAAATCTGCAGGAAAATTACAAAATTCACTAAAACTCATCTCTCAGCATAACTTAGACATAGTAGTAGGACATCTACTAAAAAATGTAATTGTAAAGTCTCAGCATTAATTTACCTTATTGATGTAAGGTCAGAATTAGCTGTGATATTACACCCAGCTTTGGGTTCGTTTATATAATGCTTTTTTCTCCAATCTCACAGGCAGCAAAAACAGCACTTTATTGCTAATGCCAGTCCAGATTAAATAAAAACCCAAAGAAGGAACACTACCACCCCACCATCCTTCTCTCCAAAAACCCCCAAAGAATTTGTCATCACAAAGTGGACTGCTCACATCTCATTATGAAAGAGCAGACAATAGTTCTTACAAGAAAACAAAAATTGAAACTGGAGGTTAAGGATTTAAGTTATACAGTTATAATCCTCAAATAACTCTTGAGGAGGAAAATGTGTTCCCAAAAAATTACACATGAGAGTAAGCATGTTTTTCCTTTGCTTATGCATCCTGAATAAACTGGTGTAAAAGATAGAGAAACAAATGTTAAAACAATCCTACCAGCTGCTATAAAAAGCCCAAATACATAACCTTCAATCCTCATAAGAATGTTCAAGGCTTTATACCCTCACTCTCCCATGTAGGAAAACTCAGGCAGACCTAAGAAAGCACCTGGATGTTACAGTTAAGGCAGTCAGCACCCAGTGTGCAAGTGTGCAAGACCCACTTCACTGCACATCAGTCCTTCAGTACCTGATCCGTACCAGATGTTCTCTGCAGGCTGTGCTTAGGCAAGACAGACACCCCTTCAAGGCTGATCAAAATCTCTCACTTCTCAAAGGAAACAGCAAGTAATCTCTACTTTAATTACTAAGATGACAATCAATTTGAACAAATGACAGACAAAAGAGAGTGGGAAGCACTTTGAAACACGAGCCTTCTGCTTTCTCTTTTTAGTTCTGTCCTCCCACAAAAAAAGGGCTGGCAAGTCTACTTGCATGCCCTTCCATTGTGCTGTTGAGAAGCTTCTAAAATCACAAAGGCAAACTATCTCACCAAAACAAATCTTACTGTTTGATCAATAAATCACTGATAATAAACCAACAAAAAAGTTCAAAACTCCTCCTCACTAACCCCATGATTTTACTAAGAATGTAAAATTAAAAAACAGAACTCTTGTAAGTAAGGATAAAATGATATTAATTGGAAATTACCTGTAACAATTTAAACCCCTCATTTAATTGAAAAAACATACCAACACATAAAACTTCAATAATCCAGTGCATAGAAAGCACTGACTATTACTACAGGGAAAGTAGCTTCTGCCTTTTGGTTTTGTGACTCTATTTAAGTGTACTCACATTAGGCATCTGGTATTTGTTTATAGCCCAGGTTTGCCCAACTAAGGTCATACATATTTTTAACAAATAATTTCAAAAGTAGACACAGCAATGTCCAACTTTTTTTTTTTTTTGGTCACAGTATCCAAAAATTGTTATTCTGGACAGAACTTGAAAACATACAAAAACTGAAGAGAGAAGAGAATGTAAACTTCCTTGGTGTTCTCCCAACCAACTAATCAAAGTGCTCACACAAAGTACAGTTTAAATACCAATTTCATAAAATTGCATAGATGCAACTAGAGGATGAAATGTTTTACAAAATTAAAAAGGACAGACATACAGAGTGCCAAGAATTATCAGAATATCACCTTATGAATTTCTAACTCCTGTTACAGAAAAAGGCTTGAATTTTGATATCAGTTACATTAGTGTACTTTTCATGTAGATCTACTGTCAGTATTCTAGCCTTACATTAGAGTATGCAGAGATAAAAATTCTGCCTAATAACAAGAATTCTGACTGACATTCTTGTCAGTGTGAGCCCTGTATTAAAACAAATTTTTAAGTTTTATTGACTATATGGAACTCTTCTTGTTTGCAGTCAGTATTTCAAGATCAAGAGGACAGCAGTTTTGATTGGTTGTTTTTTTTCTAAATGACTGTGGTGCCATCATGTCCCTTACCTGACAACCAAAATAAAAGTTAAAATAACCCAAACCCAAAGTGACAAAACCCCAAACCTTTAAAACCAGAAATAAATGAAATATTGTGAAATTATTCCGTCAGCTAATCCAAACTCTGATTTATTTCCCTGATATCAAGACAGTGTAAATTTTATCACTAAATGTTCACCTCAATAAACATTTCAGCATCTGAACATTCATTCTAAGAACATGCTGCAATATCTCATTAGCAAAAGAAAGCTTTTTACCCCCAGAATATCTTCTACTAACAACGTTTTTCTGGATCTGGCTACATAAGCAGATACTGTAGTGCCATGTGCAATGGGCCCTGCAGGAATGAGTCGTGGGTGTCCTTCTTTAGCTCCTGGTGGTGTAAATACACACAGACTCTAGTTAGAAAGAACAAAAAGGGAAAGAAAGAAAAAAAAGCAATTAGAAAGCATGATTATTTTAACAGTTACTGCACAACCTATGTAGAATAAAGTAGATAATGTAAAGAAAAACTTGAGCAAACTCGACTTAATTCTTGTGTAATCTTAGAAAATCCCACTCCAGCCACCCAGCTAACACACGGACAACTCCTGTGGAGAACAGTGGATGATCAAAGTCAGTTATTGTTTATGTCAGGGTAGGATTGCATTTACTTCAAACACAGAATACACCAACACACAAGACTCACAGAAGAAAACATTGCCTTGTAAGAATCTTTATTTTTTTATCTAGGATGTATTAATTTATTTCAATAGAAAATACTCAAAAAGTAGGGATAATATTTAAATTTCTTGTTATATAATATCAGAGAGATGACTATGCCACACCACAATGTATCAGTAACATTCCTCTTAATGGCCACAGGTTGTGCTGCTTGTTAATTTTACTCAGAATTTGCTTTCTTTAGGGTTGCAATGAGACAGGAACCACTTTCTAGCATGGATTATTACAGATAAAATTTGCATGCAAAAATTCAGCATCTACTAACAGCTGGAGAAAATTAAGTGATGATATGAGGTGCATTGTCTCATAATTCTCCTTTCTTTACAAACATGCATGGTCTGCTGTACAACCTTACCTAAACAATTCAAAAAAAGAAAAAAAAAAACCCACCACAGAAATGTTTAGAAACTCAAGAGATTAAATATAATGCACCATATGAAGGTACTTCTGCAGTGATGAAGATACTTCAGATGTAATGGATTATCAGCATTTTGGAAGGAGAAAGTTGGGACTTTTTGCTGAGGGGAAAACAAATGGTCAATAAAAAGTACGAAATTCATAGCCAAAACAAGACTGAAGTCTATCCAAGAAGAATCAGTAGTCCAACAATTAGGGTATTTAGTAAGCTCAAAAGGAAAACACCCAAGATTCTGACAAAACCAGTAATTGAGTATTTTGTTCTTAAGCAGAAAGTCAGCAAGACAAGACAGTGAGTTTTCCATCCAGTAATTCATTTGCTAAAATGTAATAGAGATGAAAATTAAACTGTCTTAAAAATAATTAGAAAACAGAACTGTCCTAAACTATTTTAGCACTGACAAGTGATCTTTTCAGTTGGAAGGAAAGATGTTTCTTCCATCTCCTAGCCTTGCTGAATATTCAGATTATTTACTCCATTTTGATGTCTTGCGTTACAGTACAGGCACAAGCAATAATGGAATTTTCTGTTTATTCTTATCCTAAACCTTACTCTTCAAACTCATTTATGCTCATAGCTTCTTTGAAGTGTGGCCTCTAGGAGTAAGATATACTTGCAAAGTAAGAGTGTTTATTTCGCATATGAATTACAAGAATGTAATTTCAAAAAAAACCCACAACAACATCCAAACAAGCAAAAATCATTAAATCAATACATTGAATCTGTCAGAACAAGCCTACTCAATCTACCAGAATAAAAAGTTCCCTTTATTCTTACGTGCTTATAATCTAATAAAGATACATATAATTTTTAAATGAAAACTTAGTTTCACAGTTGCTTGCTTTCATAAGCTTCAGTTCATGTTTTTGCATGCACTTAAATAGAAGGAAAAAGAACATTTTACATAACATCGCCAAGAAAAGCACACTATGATCTAAAAAAAAATACATTATTCTAATAAAACTGAAGAAAGCACAGATCCTTATTTATTTAAATCAGTGTTGTGGTATAAAATATTTTTCAAAAAATAAAAAGGTAGAAAAATATGAAGGGCATAGAAAGCCTGAAATGCATATTTTTACAGAACTCTGCTGTGCTATACTAAATGCTAAAGATCTACTATTTTAAAAGTAGTCTTGTAATAGGAGCAGAAACGCTATAGTGTGTTCAAAACTGAAAAGGTGGTTTCTGTTGCAAAGTACTACAAAATGTAGAGATGCAACACAACATTTCAAGTCTGATTGGTGTAGCCCAAGTAGTGGAATGATTCAAAATCAACAGGACATCGGAGACCAAACCTGATTTTGCCAAAGATGGCAAAGAATAACACTTTTATTCACACCATTCTTCTTATATATTTAAGACATATTTGATTCTTTTTGCCAAGGTAGCAACATGTTGCAATTAGCAAAGTAACTGCTGTTTAAATTATGTGCATAAAACGTGCTTTTCCACACTCATCTCCTGAGTCATGCCCAGCACTAACATAATACAATGCACAAATCCTTCTCTTCCCAGAAAGGGCTTCTTAAAATAAGAAAAAAGGGAAGAAAACCAAACAGTCGCACCAGAAAACAAAGAATTCACTTCTCCCACACATACGTGTTTTTCTTCAGAAAACACATTCACTAAATCTTCAATGGCCAAAAACCTGTGTTGACACCATGAACTATTGCCTGCAAAGGCTGCTTTCACCAGCACAGTCTTCCCTGTGTCTTCACGTATCATTTTCTCTGGTAAACCCCTCTGGTGCTAACACCGTGAAGTACTGCTGTGAACAAGTTTCCCTATGCTGGAAAAAGTTTGTGAAGATTACTTCCAGCTTCTTCAGAAAAAAAGTTTTTCAGAAGCAATTCCATTCTGCTTCTACAGAAAGTTGCAAACCTGTGGCTAAGGAGTCAGTGATTGAAAAATTCTTAAAACTACCCAACAGCTTCTAAATCTGTCACTATTCCTCCTGACTGTAGAGGTAGAATTGACTGTGAAGAGCAAGTGTTAACTTATCCTGACCATCCAGCACTATTAAAAAGAAAGGCAATCTTTCTCATAACCATATATAAGCTGAAATTAATCCATAAGCTTCTACCACTCCACACTGACTTTATACATACACCCAATAAATTCCTATGAGTGTTTGCATATTCCATATTTGATGAATTTAAATCTGAATGAGTTTAAATGTTTATTGCCAATTAATTATGTAGAAATGTATCTAATAGAAGCCATCAATGGCAAGGTCAGCCAAACAAAACAAAGTAAACTGTGCTGTGCTCTACTATGGCATGTAACTGAAAATCTCTGAGGCACCCCACAGACAGCTTTATGAAAATCTCCAAAATTATCACTGTTGACAACCAGCAGGTTTTTCACCTCACTTACACAGCTCATATTTATTTCTTTTCTTTTGCTTAAGAAAATATTTATGAAATTAAATGTACTGTAGTAATGATAGAATTTGGGGCTCACCTACTTTCTTCTAACTATGAATGACTCCAGCATTCTATTAATTTGCAAATGTACATTCCAATAATCTTTCACTAGCTCAAAGGGTAACCAGAAGCACATCCATACAGACATCAGATATATTGCATACAGCTTCACAAGTAAGTGAAGACATTGATAGATTGGGCCCTTTCAAATTAACTTGCATTTTCTCAGTTGGTCTGAATATTTTACGTCAAAAAAGACAGTTTCTATTTCTGGTAATGATAAACAATGATTAATAATCAAAATAAGAAACTTCATCCACAAGTTAACCAATATATTGTCAATAAAAAACGAAATATGAGAATATTAGGACCCCTAATTTCCCAAATACTAAACTGATAACTCACAATGCAGGAAAAGGTTGAGAAGACAGCAGGATGCTTGTGCGCTGCTCACAGACTCTTGCTGCTATTATCATTTGCAGTGAGCCTCTAAGTCAGCATGAGAAAGGGATAAATACAAATAACTCTTTACTGATAATGTAATGTCACTGTCCCTCCAGGCAGAAGTTAAGTAATGGAAGATAACTAGGAAAGAAAGAGCATTAGGTATCTCTACTGCTGATGAGAGAGAAGGCACCCCAAATGGAAGATTCAGTCTGGATCTGACAAACTACCAAAAGGACAAACATTGGCTTGGAGAGAGAATCCTTTGGAAGCTTCCAGGTTCAGGCATTCTGGCACCTGGTGGTCGACAGGACTCTGCAATTCCCAATTTTGATCTCTTTACCCTCCTTCCAGACAAAGACAGAATCTCCTTTCCTACATCAGTCTCTACTACCCTATTAACAATATTCTTCTAAAAAGTTCCACATGGTGATGGTCTTCTTTCTTTAAATGTAATAGGCAGGGGAACACTAAAGTTTGACATCAAGAACTTCCTGTACCTTGTTGAAACCCCGAAGCACACAAGATGCTTTCCTTCCTTCCATTTGCAACAGGACAGATTGTTCTGGTTGGGCCTAAAATCTTCAAAATTATTGCTCCCCTCGTTTAATCACTTAATTCACTTTGATAAATTCCACAGCCAAAAAACTCCTATTAATTTTGATGGATGAAACAGTGTGGTTTGGAATCCACTAATGACCTATCACAAACACAGAGATCAAGAGGTTCTTAAAAAAAAACAAACTGAAGCAAAACAGAAAGTCCAAAATAAATTATGACCTTAACAAATGTTTAAACACTGGTGAACACAGACAAATGTTGCCAAATTCACCGCTTCATCTCTGTGGTGTTAGGCTATATAGTTGGACTTAATGATCTCAGAGTTTTTTCCAACTTAAAAGATTCTATGATTCTATTCCATGACCCATATTTCTTAGGCACTCTAGGTATAGGCAACACATGGTAGTCTCTAATATCTTTTTAAAATACTAATGTATTAACAAGCCTGTCAGTCTACAGGAATGCAGAACGATGTACTGTAACTGTTTCTTGAGGGACATAAAGATGACGGAATCCTCAATTCACAGATTAACCCATCCACTGGGCTTTCAGACACATAAGATCAGTATATACTCAATAAGCCATAATACTATGGTTTTTGGTGCTCTTTCCTTGGTACTATGCACTTAGTCTGGTAAAATAAGCAATTTATCTTGAACCTTTTACTGTGGCTGAAAAAAACCTTCCTTATTCCTCATTTCTAACAGCTAAGAGCATGCACATGAAGAATTACTCATGTTCATCTTGTCATTCTGGCGTAACTTTGCCCCATTGTTGGTTTTGCTAGTGAAAATCTAATGCTTGACAGAGACAGCAGATTAAAATCCCAACAAAAGAAAACATGAGTAGTAGCAGCAAGTCTCATAACACAATAGCACTTGCAACTCTTGACAGATATTTTTACAGCATTAAGAAAGTACCTGCAGTTTTCAGTGATTTCAATCTCTTGCTCTTCTGATGGAGAGGACAACCACAGGTATAATTGACGCTATTTTTCTTGTCACTGTTGGTGTGCAGGTTGTTGGAATCCAGCACAACACCAAATCCTATCTCACAAAAACTAGAAATCATTCAACCAACTACATAAAGTTGGCCAGGATTGGATTTAAACTGCAAACATGTATTCACCATCATCATTTCACCAACTGCTATTTCTTCTTTTCATATAACTACTTATAACTAAGAAAATGACAATCATAAATCAATTTTTCTAAAATTTCCTTGCAGAAAAGCAGTCTGGATAAGAACCAGGTTTAATGATTAAAATGAAGGTTAAAGTACACATGTGACAAGCCTTCCACTAACAAACTACTTTGATTGTATGGGTGACTAGATCTTGATCTAGTTTCTTCCACAGCACAATCTGCTCATAAAACTGGTCCTAAAAATGCTTCATGGGAAATCATTTAATATTCAACTGACATTAAATGAAAGCCTTCATACTAGAGCATTGCTATGTGATTTGATGCTTGGGGGAAAGAAAAAATTAAAAAGAAAATGGAAATTGATCAAGCTGATATTAAGTGAGTTTAATGGCTTCTGCTGCTCACATCTGTTCAGTAACAGCAAAAGATTTTTACTCTTGGTAAAGGACAACTTAAATGTAAGACCACACAACTGAAAGATAAAATTATCTGCAGATATTTACAAAGGCTGTGCCCTAAGACTCGGATTTTTAGCAAGAATAAAACTCATCATAATAGGCAGAGATGACCAAGAAAAACAAACTAACAATTAATTTGAAAATTACTCACAGCCAAACCCCTTGGATTTGTTATCTGGCTTAGTTGAAGTAGTAGCCCAATACTACCATGCTAAAATCTTAAAGAGCTCTAGGCAATTATGTCCTGGGTTTAAATACAAGTGCAGCAGTCTGACCATATGAAGCACACAGGAACAAAAAAAAAGAAAAAACACCAGCAACGACCACCAATGTTTATAAAAACTTGTTTCCTTTGCGGTAAATCACTGCAAAGTGTACTTGACAGGAGATTTGCAATTTTAAGCCACATAGTATGCACAAATGTTGGATACTTGTGAAATGAAGATGATGTACTTACACTTACTGTAGAACTTCTAGAAGGTGGGTTTGGTTTGGGTTTTTCTGGTTTTGGTGGGAAGGTTATGTGTTCACCCTTCTGAATGGTATCAATTTTTAACTGCACTTAACTCCTGAAAACTTTCCAGTTGATTTACACAAGAAAAACACCACAAGAGTTATAGCAGTTCATTGACACATCTCTCTACCATCCCTTCCATTTCAAGGCATGGTCACCTAAGCATTTTTCTGAAAGACATTTATCCAAACAGGTCCCAAACACCTCTCCAGGGATGAAGATCCCTGAGCTTGTACAAGCAACAGACTGTCATGCTTCATTACAGCCACAACGAAGGAAGTTTTCCCAATGCCAAGTCAAGCACATTGCTTCTTGCTCTATGCCATAGGTATTAGAGATGATTCCCTTTCTCTCTGCCTTATCCAGGCATATCTTCACCCCTCAACTTTCTTTTCTTTCCTGACCAGTCTCTCTGCTCTCTCCTGAACTCACTTCAGCTCCTCCAATTCTATTTTTTCTTAAAGTGCAGTGTTTAAATGAGCCGTTATTCCATCTGGGGCTTTAGCAGTGGAGAGAGAATTAGGAAAAATACTTTACACTAGGGCTAGAGTTCTGTTTGTGCTACATACAAGGCTATTTTTGGATACAGCAATGATTATTGCAAACTCATTTTTATCTTCAAATTCACTGAAAACCCTAGAATCCTTCTCAGATTCATCAACTGCCCTACACAGAGAGAGGCAATATGTAGAAAGCTGAGCACTCTTCCTAGCTGAATCATTGTCTGGTTCCTTCTGATCATTTTCCAAAGCCCATTTTGAAATCTAATCTATTCCTACGAACATATCTACAGTCCTATAGTCTTTCTTCACCTGTGCATTAGTGCATATATTAAGCAAAACCAGATACACCTGGATAAATCTTTGCAGATTTATGCAAAACAACCTCCCATTCCGATAGTGAAACACAAATAATTGGACTCTGTCTAATTTCAAGCAATTTCTGCATTCTACCTATGGGCTCTGGGTAACAGGAGGCTGGAGAGCAGTGCTGAGGAAAGGAACCTGGGGGTCCTGGTCGATGTCAAGCTAAACAAGAGTCAGCAGTGCCCTGGCAGCCAGGAGGGCCAACCCCATCCTGGGGAGCACCAGGCACAGCATGGCCAGCCGGGAAAGGGAGGGGATTGTCCTGCTCTGCTCTGCACTGGGGCAGCCTCACCTCCAGTGCTGGGGGCAGTGTTGGGTGACACAGTGTAAAAGAGATCTAAATCTGCAAGTGGGGATCTAAACGAAGGCCACAAGGATGGTGAAGGACCTTCAGGAGCAGCCATATGAGGAGCAGCTGAGGGCACTTGATCTGCTCAGCCTGGAGGAGACTGAGGGGAGACCTCACTGCAGTCACAACTTCCTCATAAGGAGAAGAGGAGGGGTAGGCACTGATCTCTTCTCTGCGGTGACCAGTGAGAGGACCCGAGGGAATGGCCTGAAGTTGTGTTAGGGGAAGTTTAGGTTGGGTACTGGGCAAAGGTTCTTCACCCAGAGAAGCACCGGTTGAGCACTGGAATTTCCCTGGCTGACCCCAGGAAAGTGGTCACAGCACCAGCCTGACAGAGCTCAAGTGTTTGGACAATGCTCTTGGGCACAATTGGTAATTCTTGGGGTGTCCTGTGCAGGCAGGAACTGGATTTCAATCATCCTGATGGGTTCCCTCCAACTCAGGATATTCTATGATACTATATTCATGGTGAACATGTTCCACAAGTCCATTTAGCTGAATATTAAATGAAACAAGACCAAAATTTCCCTAAAATACATTTTGACCATTATTTATTTCTTTCAGCTTGCTAATTTATTGACTCCAATTTAAACTCAAACACCGTAACTAAACAAGAGCTTTCACTCTCCATTGAGTATCACTATCCACCGGCAAACAAGAAAGCACCAGATTTCTTCCACTTTATATATAAAAAACCCACATGGTCTTAGAATTGATTCAAGGAGAAAGACCAAAGTTTCCTGAATTGACTTGCAACTAGGAGGATTTCACCTGGAAACATGTTTAAAAGACTCAAATTTCAGAGAAGATGTCTATGCTCGCAAAACCAGAGACATTTAGAAAGCAGTACATGTTTTTTCCTGGGTTCTTAATTCAAATCACCCACCTCAAACTCACTAGGTGGCACTGCATACACATCAAGCTGCAACAACTTTTGCATGACCAGAAATTCAAGAATGGCTTCATAAAATACACCCTGAAGCAGAGAGTATGTGCACATATTTGTGGCCTCACATAATTATTTCTTACAATAAAGCTATTGGAAACTTCTGTCTGAAGCGAGGATAATCTGTTTGTCAACACAATTTGCAGTTTCAGGAACCAAGTAACACAAGACCAAGTAAAAGCTGCTTTAAGTGTATGCCTATTAAATTCGAAGTCATACATCTTCACACAAGAATCACGGTGTAATCATGAGGCAAATTACTCATTCAAATAAGAGCTGTAAACAAGAAGTATCTGAAGAATTGATTAATATAGTGATACATTAGGAACTCTGTAACTGTGATACGTATTTTGGAAATACTGCCTTGTAAAGATGTCAGCTTATGGGCTTAAATCCATGCCCAGCTAGCACGGTACTTGGGCATTTGATTTACACACACAGGATCCAGTATGAGGATTTCAGTAAATCCTGTAAGTCATGTTTGAAGATGATACTTACTTAAGGTCGTAACAGGAGAATTATGAACTGTACATTCATCCCCATAAGAAATAAAAAAGAAAATTGAAATAAAGTCAAGTCCTTTGGTGGACAGTTGTGAAACATTCCTGTTTGTTTTGGAAGTCTTTCTGCTCTCCAGTATATAGCATTTGTAAAATGGTTGCTATGTACCTTAAGAAAAAATAATTTTATTTGCATAACTATGCTAACCCATGGACAAAGACAATTCCTTAGATATGAAGAAAGTTCAAAAACCAGAGGCAGGATGGGCACAGGTCTGTTCAGATCATGACCCTGATGAGGAAGCTCTACTGTTTTTTAGCATGAGTACTTTGCAATTCATTCTACCATATACATAGCACAGGCAGAACCAGATTCTGATACACTGCACTACTTCAAGAGGAAGGAAGGAGCTGGGCATGCAAGGGGTGCTTACCTGCTAGAGGGCAAGTGTTTGAAAAGCAGAATCACCATCAGAACACTCTCAGTAAGGACTGCACTGAGTGGTAGTGCTTCCAAGCAATTTGAACACCCAGAATGATCCTAAAATAACTGATCTGTCCACACTGGCACCATTCTGGCACCAATTCTGAGTAATATTCGCATAAAGAAATGCACTGGAATCTGCAATTGATGCGGCATCTTCTATTTCAAGCAAATTCACTCAAGTAAATATCCTGAAGGCATTCAACCTGAACTGTCAGCCAGAAGTTACTTAGTCCTTATGCTGTTTTCCAACTCTAATATAATACATAAACTTCAATAGAGAGAAAGAAAGTAAGGCCATAAAGAAACTTTTTATATGGACAGGTATTTTTACAAATTTAATTTTGTGCCATTAAACTCCAAAGGAATTTTTTCTAAAGCATTGTCCTCCTTTAAAGGCCAGTGTATCATCTATGTCTTGCAAAAAGAAAAGGACTGGCTAATCCAGAGCTTTTCCTCAAATTAAATGAATTTTCTTGCAGTTCTAATATAATTTTCATGTAAAATATTAAATATGGCACCAGACAATGATTTACTATGCACTCTTAATAAACCATAAAAAAGGCAACTTGCAATGATATGCAATTTTCTCAATATTAAGAAATAATAGAACAAAGTATCTACTAATCATTTACTGGTTTTCATTTTGCAAAAAATAAGTGTTTTTGTAAAAGAAAATTATCTTATATCCTAATTAGAAACTCACTATCTAATCCAGGCCAAAGGTAGTTAAGGATATCTTATATTGCAAAAATGTTCCTTTGATGAGATTAACACAAGTCAAAATTCTCAAATCTGGACTAATTTAAACAAGCAAAAGTACACCTATACACATTTAAACCAGGAACTGAAATGGAGTAGAATTAGTGCTTGTGCTTCAGGTTTGGTTGTAAGTACCCTCACAAAATATAGCCAGAACACACATCACTAAATACTAGAAAACCATTTGAAAGTAGTTATCTACTTGTTAATAGGAGTCCTCCTTTTTTACACACTTCCCTCCCAAAATTTCATTCCCAAAAAGGTGTACACACAGAGAGACACACACACACATATTCCTAGCTGGATAACAAGCAGATATTTTCCAAGCTAATGAACAAAAAGCCCAATGCTAAATTGGGCGGGCAGATGTGGGGGGGGGAGGGGAAAGATTTTGCCAAATTTGCAAAATTCAAATTGCAAATCTAGCACCAAAATATTAAGCTACTGAAAAGCAGGTACTATTCTTCAACACATGGCCATAGATATTCAGCAAATACTTTATCCAGGCTAATCAAAGGGTTTTAATTTTTTTTTTTTAATTTCAGTTTAAAGAATTAGCTGATTCCTGCTTTTGCTATGCCGAATCTTTTTGCTCCCATTTAAAAAAAGACATTTAATAAAAATAAGTAAAACCACATTGCCAGTGTTTGCTGGGCAATGGCTAATCTCATTTGGATACATCCTTTAAAATTAATATTCAAGAGACAAGAGCTATCCAAATTAATTTCCAATGACAATTTCTTATAAGAAGTAGGCTAATGCATTACCATTTAGTTACAAGACTAGAAACATGAGTTTGGCCCAAAGCCCACTAAAGTGAATGGAAAATCTCACACTAACTTCAAAGGACTTGGGATCAGTCCCTATAATAACTACATGAAGAACATTCCATTTTGGGTGATGCAGCTACATAGCAGTGGTAATAAAGTCAATGTGTGTTTTTAGTGGTTGGAGATTTTTTCAGGAAAGAGTTGTACTGGAATACTGGGAAGCAAATAGATTCATAAGCCTAATATGTTAAAAAAAAAACAAAACCAAAACAAAACAAAAAGCAGAAGGTCATATAGTACCCAGGCCCTCAGGGTACCAGAAGGCTGAGAGTAATTCTTTATTATTCCACACTAATCTAATAGGAAAAACCTCACTACAGTAAGAATTCTTTGTCTCAAGCCATAAAGTTAATTTTACTGTAATCTTTTCCAAAGCATTTAGAGATGAGCATGCTCAGCTGGCAGGCAATCACTGCCACCAAAGCTGACCAGTGCTGTGCATTTGGGATGGAGGCTGAACTTCCTGCAGGTTCCTGCCTCTGGCAGCAGGAGGGAGCTCCTCAGTGACTGTTTGCATCACCCCCTACCCATGACAATGAATGCTGTCACCTACTAATGAGAACCAAAGATTGCATTCATAAAGGACGAACAACATGTTTCTTAAATTATACCTCTTGGTGAAAGAGTTAATTAAAAATATATGCTATTTCTACGCTGAACAGAAGTCATGGAGAGAAAACAGAATTTTTGAATAATAAAGTGGGTTATCTTTAGTCTATGAAATAGTCATATCACAAAAAAATGAAAAACCTAATTTCCATTTCATATAGGAAATTTCTGCATGGGCCTTCTTCCACATCAAGTTACTTGCAGGTTTTTACACCTTCAATTCTGTTTCCACTACTTCAAAAATGTAATTTTTACCATTTTTTCTGAATTCAAATATGGCACAAAGAGCAAAGGAAATTGGCTAATGGACTATATCAGAAAAAAACTATTAAAACTGGCTGTGTTCACTAAGGGAAAAAATAGTTAGAAAAAACATTTTCCTCTCCAATCACTGCTTGTTTCTTGAACCAATGAAAGACATAAAATTTCTGACAAATTGTGATTTTTAATTTGGGGGAACTTACTGAAGTACTATACTACGTTTCCTTCTTGATAGCCATTCGAAATAACTACAAAGTCTTGGATCATGCTAACTGTATGAATTAAACTGGATAGAAAAAGATGTAAGGTATTCTAACATTCAAAAAACAAAAGAACAGATATTTGACTCACTGGTGTTTGAATTATTACATCAGAAATGAATTAATAAATTTTAAATGTATCATTTATTTCATGCCAACCAGAATGTACATCTGAAATTTACATTACCTCACTATCAAGTTGCAGCTGACAATTAACATTAAAAAAAAAAATCAGGGCGATAACTAGATACAAAGAAAAGGCTATGCAGACAGTAAATCCAAGTTAAGTTTTCTGTTAGAAAACTTAATGCTTTGTTTCTTAAAGACAATTAGTAATAGGGCTAAACCACAAATTAAACTTACAGAGTCAGAGAAACAATAGCATAACTGCCAATTCCAAAAAAACCCCAAAAGACCAAGGACCTAAGTGCAGACAATATTTTTTTCATTACCACCATTATTATATTAGAAAAAGACTTGTGAATGTACAGAAAAGCAGCATTTTAATCCAGTATACTTACATTATTGCATTCTCCCAGGAAATACAGTGCAAATCCATCAGCTTTTGTAGCTGCCAAAGCAATAAAAAAAGAAATAATTGTACTCACAGGGACAAACCAAACTTATCCAGCATCTTTGAGGTGAAACCACTGATTCAATTCCACTTAGGACAAACATCCACCATTCTAAAGGTTAAGACCTTTTGCTGTGTCCCCTAAAACTTCTGAGAGTCTACAAAGTTAGAGGTACCACAGAGTTCTTGCTTTCTTCATTGGCATTTACTGCATCATAAAAGATAATTAGAAACAACTTCTTTATACATCCATAGTCCAAGGCCTAGTGTCTGTAAATGCAAATTAAATCATACAATAGGAGTAACATTAAAAAGTATATTTACAATATAATCCGTCAGATGTCATTACAATTTCTATGAGTAAAATAAATGCCATTTGTAAATATTTAGCTGTATTTGTCCTTGCCTTAAGAGAGAAAATTATGGGAAAATGAAGAGTTACAAATACTGCTATAAAAATCTGTTGCCAAACAAACTGTTTCTATTTTCTGCACCTAGCCCATATTAAAAATACTGATACTCACCAGAAAGTTTAGACTTTTTAGATTTCTACCAGGTTCAGATTGTGGTATCAAACACCGTAAAGTAAAGTTACTTAAACTTTCAAAAGTTTAAAGTCAGCCAACCATCATAACTTACCCCCAAAATCAGAACAGGATATAGCAGAAAATGTTTTTCAACCTGCTTTGCACAACAGGCTTGGATCATGTGTCTGTCCTTCCAAAAGTTAATAAACATTCTAGCCAGTAAAAAGGCATATCTTGCACCTATTGTTTTATAAATGAACTCAAGAATCCTTTTAGTACATTTCAGGGGAAAAATTTTACTTGTGTGCAATCAAATCAAATGGCTTTCTCAACTTCTCTGACAAAAGGAAAACAGTTCCACTGTGTAGTTACTTCCTCGTTGTCAACTGTGCAGCACTGGCAAGAGTTGAGGGCACAGTAATTTGCATTCAGATTCTAAATCCTCCAGCTGTAGTACCTAAGTATATTGACCTACAAGGCAAATGAGTACTGTAGAGGAAATAATATACAAAACCCCTCCATCTGCTTTACAAAAGAAAAATAAAATAATTGTAAAACATAAGCATTCTGTATTGTCAAGTCTCACTTGCTGTGTATTAACAAATTTTATTTGCTGTGAGTTGGACATCAATATCCAAATAACAGCTTAAGCAAAATCAGCAGAGAACAGGTTCTTTTAAAACACCATATATATAAACCAAAATTATTGCTCATCATCACAAAGTGATGAAGTAGCTGGGACAGTAAAACCTTTCTAAAGAGCTCACTGAAATCTACTATTAGAAGTGACACTTCCTATTGAAGTCTGAGTACATCCACTCTGGCTAAAAAGAAGCCAGATTACACTTCTGTTGTTATTGAGAGTGTTTTCTCTGCTTCCAATTTTTAACTTTTGATCATATGCAATATTTTCTTACCACAAAAGGTACTTATGTCAGATAGAAAGAAAATAGTTAAACAACTGAGTTTAATTTGAGATCACACAAAAGATATGCCTTCTTCCAGTGACATTTCAATTGTTTCAAAAGGAATTTAAGTATGCAGTGATATTGCTGACAGATCTCCTTTTTTTTTGCTTTCACTATTAAAATTGCAACACCATCATAACCAGAATAGTCGATTCTTCGGTTCATTTAGCATGAGAGACTAATATCGCAATTGGATATGCAACTCTCTCCAAAGATGAAATTCACTTAAGTGCAGCTAGGGATTCATGGAGGGACAGAAGGTGAAGCAAGTTCACACTGAGAGAACAGCCAATGGGAACACTGTTATCCCTCAATACCCGTCTTTATTAATCAAACCACGTAAGAAATGTGCTGTGCACTGATGCTGAGTAACAGCTCAGAGACATCTGATTCTCCTTCTTACCTATTTTAATGATGCTGCTCAGTTCATACAGAAGCAGTTGGTTATCTCCTCCCGTATCCAGGCGCTGCTCTATGTAGCTGTTTAATTCGTACACCACGCCTTGCATATTCGTATCCTGGTACTAGGGAAGCACAGATGAGAAGAACATTTTAGAATAACTGAGATGCATTTTGCAGGTTTTGAACATTCAAAATCTTTAAAAATCATATGTTATGATTCCAATACTGAGCCAAGCAGAACTGTCCTAATCCAGCTGCCTGAAGAACAAGGTCACTGCTAAGCAAGAGGCACAGCAATCTCTGTTCATTAGACATTTGTTCAAAGCACATTGAGAACATCACTGAACAATTAATAATCACCTAAACTGAGTCACGCTCATGGACAATGTCTAAAGAAAATGAGATGACAATTATTGAGTAAGTAGATTTCAATTCCTTCCTTTCAAGCTCCTAGTCGACCAGGAAAGGAAGCAAGCAACTGCCTTAGCTAGCAACTTCCACCTCAGATTCATGTGCCAAATGACAAAACTGTGCCAAGAACCAGAGCTTTCAGGTGGTGGCAGCTCAGGAAGCTCAGCCTTTCAAATACAGAAGCAATTAACACCAACCAAGTGAAAGACAAAGATCACGAGTCAAAATCATGCCAGCCACTGTGGCTTCATAGGCATTTGTTTCAACTGATGATGGCAGACACAAATCAAATCTGTTGGCAGATTACAAATCAGTTAGGATATGTAGATGGGAGCCATGGGGTGCTGATTACTGGTATGATGGAACAGCATGACATGGTTAAATCTCACAGGAAAGGAGATGCAGCCTCCCTTCAGGGGCCCAGCTGCATTTGTTTATCCATTTCCCAAGTTCTGAAGGGCTGATAAAAACAGCACTAAATGTGTATGTGTAGCATGACAGCATCACGAACAATAATTTCACAGAAAGCAATACTTGGCACCAAGGAAAGATTCATTACCCTGCCCAAAACTGGTAATGTGGTAACTGAAGAAAGTAATACGGTCAATTACTTACTGAACTCCATGATGCAGTAAATTACATTGCTTAAACTAAAAATTAAGCTGGTGATATTTAGACAAATTAATGTTGCTTGAAAGACTAAGGCTTACTCTTCTGCTCATTCATACTTCTGAGCCAAGTCTAATATAGATCAGACTAATGTGAACTACTATGGGAAATACCATACATGTTCACAGTATCACCATCTAGCCCACTACCTCTCCAATGTTTGTGTGCATGTAGGTAACTGCTCAATATCTTTCTAGATCTCCTCTGTCTGTAAATGTGGGTAAACCTCTACACGTGACACTTACTGATGGATTGAACTTAACTTACACAATATATTTCATTACATGACTTTTATTCCCCCTCTTATTTTCATGCATACAACACACTATGTCATGAATAGAGAACATGTAAAGATACATATTTAGGATACATTTTGATGCTTCATGTCAAAAAAACCCAAAAAGCCTCACAAACAAAAAAAATCCAAAGTGCTTGCTGGACAATATTAATTCCCAGTTTCTTTAAATTCAGCAGATCTTAATCTGGACTTTAAAACGGCTCCTGAGAATATACAATCTTTGCCATGACCTCTTCTTAATCCATTAATCTATTGTTCCACATGGACATAGAACATTTGGGTCCTAGGCTGTCCAAATACTCTCAATGTATAACAAACCTGACACTTCATAATTCTTTCTGTAAAATGATGTGATGGTTATACATTTTGACAGCAATGTAAGGTCACACTGCATAAATGCATAAACTGCTGCAAGTCTTGAGTTTACAATACAGCATGCCACCACCAATATTAGCACCATATGGCAGCTGGCAAGCTTCCACTGTCTGCCCTCTGTTGTGTCCCACATTTACTCCTGTATGCTGATTATTCAAAGGGAGAAAACAATAGCATAGTTTCATGCAAGTGGAGCTTTCATACTTACAATCTGTAGCCATAAGTAGCCGTAAAGCAGGAAAATGGTGAACAAGAGTCTACACCATTCAGATATGCTAACCCCAGTCTGCAAAAGTATGTGTAGCCACATACCCTAAAGCAACAACAGCTCATCAAGCACACATGCACAAAGCCTTTATCATGTGGAAAAAGGCCTTCTCAGAACCTGGAAACGAACACACATCTTTTCGCCTGTGACGCACAGTCAGGATTTAAATCAAATCTTCAGAGGTTAAAGCTAATACGTTCAGAGAACGCATCATCAAGACGAGCCCCCTGGCATAACAGCCATGGCAGAATAACTGCTTTCCCTCTAATCAAGCAGCAGTTCAGCATGCACAGTAGTTATACAACAGCTATGTGCCCTTTCTCCTCACCTCTGCCACAAATGCTTGCAAATGTTGGGTAAGCAGGGCACACCACTGCCCGCACCCCTGTCACTGAAGAGATGGCAGCTGCGTAACACCGGCCATCGTTGCGTGGCACACGTCTGGTGCCGACCATCTGCCCACCCACAACCGGCCAGATGAACACCGCTTGTCCAGATCCACAATTAAGTAATTCTTAGATCAATCATCAACGGAGACTTACTCCGTCATGCTGTGAACTGGTTTTCCCTTTATTACAGTAGAGTGAAAGTGGGTTTTTATTAGGTTCTAGGCATTTTAGATTGGATAACCACAATTATGTTTGGTTGAAAAGCCACAATAGCCTTTATGAAACCATGTATTGAAACATTGAGTAAGTCATCAGGAAACTCTGGTTCAAGCACTCCCCAATGTGGTTGCAAACACAGACTTGTGCATACTTGGTGTAAAACTTACTTCGAGAAAGCAACTCCTCAAAAAAATGAAACACACTTGGTGGAAAAGGAGTATTTATTTTATATATACACTATTATATGGAGTTAGTAGAGTTTCTGAATTTGAAATTTAAACATTATTAATATTCATCAACTTTTTCCTTAATTCATTCTTCCCATTGCTGATTTCCTTCTATTTAAGATTCAGTGTCTACAAGTATTTTGGTATACTTACTGTAAAATCCTGAATTTCAATGACTTGACATAAAATAATTCAACTAGACTAACAACTAGCTTAGCACTATCATACCAGCATCATATTTCTAGTAGCTGTGTATATTTTAAAGCTATAAAAATGGACTAACAATTAAGAAGGGAAATTGTGTTATAAATATTCATAATAAAATTCATAAATATAAAATAAGGTTGTTTTCACAGGATTTATGTAGAAATATTTATATGGTGCTTAGTCTTTATAATATTGCAGTGCAATAGAAGACAACAACCCATGACAGGTTCAGAATAGTTTTGTGACTTAGAACTAAACAAGAAGGCTAGGAACATAAACATTAAAGGAGATATTGAAATACTGTAGAATGAGATGAATTTTAAGTATTCATTCTAAACAATTAAGACACGTGGAGAAACTAATACTCAAAGACAATTTAATATCTAAAGTAAAAAAAAAAAGCAATAAAAAAACCTGAAATGAAGATTATTTCAATGCTTTGATGCTCATAGGGCAGCTGATACCACAGGCACTCTATGCTTTTGAAGGAAAGAAAAAGCCCCTATGCTGCAACAAAAAGCCTTCATTAATACAGCAGAGGGTCAATAAGTGTCGACATAATCCAGAAGTTGATCTGTTTGCTCTGTAGCTTCTTAAAATGTCTTATGAATAGCCACGAGTAAGTTTCTATGTAGCACTTATTCCCTACTACAGAGCTCTTTTCTCCAGAGCAACAAATGCGTGGTTTTGCAACAAAACTTGGCCCTTTTGCAGGCCTTGAAGTGTATGACCTTATCGTAGACTGAAGTTAGAATAAACAAGCACCCAAATTCCATTCAACGTGGAGAGGGATAGCCAAATGTTCTTTAGGGATGCAGAAATTCAATGGATGAAGAGAAGCAAAAAAACGTCCAAACAACCAAACTCGAATGTCCTGGGAAAACTTGCCATCCCAGGTCTCCCTTATTTCATTTGCTATGCCAGAGGAACCAGGAGAGGCCCAATGCCTGACTCTCACTGTGGTGCAGTCTGCCTGGATGGAGTGTACAATAAGAGCCTCAGCAGTGCTGAGTGACCCAATGCTATACATGCTTTATCCAATGCCACCAATTTTATCCAACTGCAAGGCAATCTAGAGGTGTCAGAGGGGGCCACACCACGGACAGATGGAGAGGCACTTCAAACTAACAACAATTTTTGATCCAATACATGTAAGCAGATCAAAAAAGGAAAAAAACAAAACAAAAACCCCAAAGAGAAACATCTCAAACAAACAAAAAAACCTCCACCAAAACCACAAACAAACCAACCACAAAACAACAACAAAAACAGCCTCAAAAACAAACAACAAAAACACTTGGTGAAATCCAAATTACATTCTTTGGAAAGAAAAACTGAACTCAGCTGTCCAGGTAAGAAGGAATTCCTGGACCAGGATTAGATTCTACTGGACCAGGATTAGATTCTACTGGACCAGGATTAGATTCTACTGGACCAGGATTAGATTCTACTGGGGCAAATGTGTAAGAAACCTCAGCTCTTGAACAGTGTGAAATCACCGGTGTGAGAATAAAGGATGTACATAGGCCAAGGACATTGCACAGAGACATAGGAGTTTAAAACACCCATTCTCAATCAATTAGTGTTTTAGATAATCAGCTTCTTCAAACCGCCTAAATTAAACTGTCAATGGCAGCATCAAAACTTGCAGGTAATGAATTAAAGTAATTCTGTGCAACATTTTACACAAGAGAATGTCGTTAGGCAGGGACTGGATTTCACCCAAGGTTCTTCAGTCATCTTTAAAACTGACAGCTCCTCTCTTCTCTATTAGCACACTACAGAACACAGGCAGCTGTTGAACCAAAACCAACCAAAATCACCTCAAACTTCCAGCCAACACAAGTTTTCTTTCCTATAAAACTATAGTCTTGGCAACAGGAGTCATCAGGGAAAAAATTTAAAGACTACCTAAAAACATCCTCCAAATGAAAAAAGAACACTTGTTTGAAGTCTTAATGGTCTGAATTAACTTCACATTTGATTGCGATGTCAGTCCAAAATATTTCACGCTAGCTATTTTCATACTTGACTAGAAGCATAAAAAGACAGGTCTTATATACCTAAGTTCTCAATGGCATTGATACTCGCATTATAAAAATGACTTCCCAACAGCAACACTTCTGTAGTTCTCAAAAAAAAAATTGTTGTCACAAAAAGAGGTAAATTAAAATATTTGATGCCTTTTTCTGAAATAGATCAGCTTTCCCTTCTTTCAGGTAGCATTATGAAAAAATCCCATATGCACAGTTACCATCCTGATTTAAGAGACTTGTTCTATATAACTCTTTCAGTTGCATCTATAACTTATCTTCTGGAAAGATAATCAATACTCAATTACTTGTATTTTTCTAAAGAAATACTATATGTCCTTTAAGAATTTTGGCACTACTGCTTTATTTACCCACATACTAAGTGGTTTCTTTAAACTGAAGAATATTCTCAGGTGTTTCCTTTTTGTTTTTCTTTCTCACAAAGGAATGCATAACTAGAAAGCAACATATTGGTGACTAAATCCAATCCCTTAAAGGCAAAGACAGTCTTGTAAGACACATTTGCTTTAAAAGTACCTAAAATATTCATTTAATGTGTCACTACACTTTATCACAATGAGTATTCAGACACCTAGTGTAGAAACAAAGAAGGCCAGACCTGTACATATTACAATAGTCATGTACTCCTTTAAATGCAAGAAATTATTTTATTTTAGTGATAGTAATGTTACTGCACTTCTGATGACCAGTAGGTATAAAGAAAGAAATGGCTGCTGGGGAAAAATCATTTAAAAAAAAGCCAACCTATTTAATTAAATCAATACTAAAATTATTCAGCAGTCATTTTCATGTGCAGCGAGATATGTTGTGCATGTTTGCCATGTATGTTTATGTGTACTGCTACCTTTTCTAGGCCTGGTACTTTCACTGGCTGCAATATTTTGCATTGTTTATCTGCACTGATGGCTAGTTCCTGTCTTGCATGGAAACTGATTGGGGCACTATTTTGGGGCATAGATAACTACATTCTAATAACACTGAAAACATATAAACTGCACATGTGAAGAAACAAATATATGGATTTCATCTTCATTTTAAAAAAATAATTAAATACCAAAAACCCCCCAACCTTACAGAAGGCTAATCAAACTGCTTGTTTGAAAGTGGAAATGAGCCTAAGGATGTGAAATCCTCAGACTGAACAAAGTGGTAAGCAAACTTACAATGCAGAGATGGCTTTCAGAGGAGCAATGAGCTTGGAGAAGAAACTCAAAAAAAATCAGAAGAGGTAATTGGCCTTGGCTGGAGTAACCAGTTTTCTTTAAACTTGGACACTGCAAAGCAAGCAACTATAAAGAGCAGTCTTAGCTGAGGTGATTAATTTTAATGCTTGTACATAGCCTCAGAGAAAACTGCTCCTACACGCGTTTGTCTGACGTCTACTCTTCTTGTTTTGACTGGAGAGGACATGGGTTAGAACTTGCATGGTAAATAAAGTGTAGCAGTGCAGCACCATATGCAAGTATTTATGAATTTTTTCTTCACTCAAACGGGTTCATGACAAAAGCAAAGAAGGTAAAATATGAGATGACGTTTGGCAGCACAGGCCATATTATGATGCAAACCAGCTCTCTTACTCTGTACAGAAAGGACTCGCTAGTTTTGAAGGCACACATTTCCCAGCCTTTTTATGTAGGCTGATTGCCAAGCCTGAGAGATGGTGAACACCTTTCCTAGCAGAAGCTTCTTGCCCCATGGCCCACACTGACTGACGTCCATTCTAACCTTCCCATCAGCTCCTTCCCTGTTACCAAATGATATCACTGACATAAATAGCTTCACAATAGGAAAAATCCACCATAAAGAGCAAAGGATTCACCTATGAGAAAAGAACAGTATGATTACATAGAGGTAATCATATAATCTGTTACTGGCTGTAAGACTCATAAAACTTCATGAATATCTCAATTATATCACCTCTCCAGATTATATAATAAAACGTAAAAAGCATAATGAGCTTCAGTTTAACTTGACAAGGCTGAATACTGCTCCTCTTTTTAAAAAGCTTTTTATAAAATGACATTACCTCCTAATACTTGACTTGCAAGCACTCTAAAGACACCATGTACAAAATTAAAAATAAACTTCATTTTTCTACCACAGTTGCTTATCACTACCACAGTATTCACAAGGTTTTCTTTTTAAAGAAATCAGCTTATACAAGCATCTTCTCGTTACAATAGGTGCAATGCCATTTGCAACACTTCTAAAGGCTAAATATATATTTATATATATTTTTATATTTGTTCTAGTTCCCCTAACTTTTTGAATAATTTGTTCTCAGTTCTGGGACAGCGTGAAAACATTTAAATCCCATCTTTATTAAGAAGATACTACAAGGAATGAGCTTGCTTTGCCAATGTGTTATAAAGAGCCCAAACCTTTATTATCAGTCGCACAGTGAAGACACATGCAATTACTGCAACTATTTACTGAAAACACACTTGCTAATTCTCTGACTGGCAGTGACATACTGTGCTGGGTGCTGGCTGGTGCCAAGGCAGCTGACAAAAAGCTACAAGTCCAAAAAGGGGAAAGGAAAGGATTAAAGTATCATTCCTATTTCCAAGAATAAAGTACTCTAAATGAGCAAGTCACTTGCTAGGTAATAATTTTCTGGTGTTTATATGGTAAACTTCTGCAAAGTGAATTGCTGTTGGCATTGCCAGAGTTTACAAAGCAAAGGTACTTGCCAAAAAGCAGCTTCACTGGAAGTATTGTTCAAGTAAACATGGAACGGAAAGTTATTAAGCAAAATGAACAGCTAATTTTGCCGTGATCATATCAGGAACATTGAGTATTTTCATTTAAACTTCAGAACCTGAGGTACAACAGAGCACACAACGATCACGGGAAACTTAGCAGCACGTAGAACAGAATCCTGGCTACAGCTCATGAAGGAAAGGGGTTATTTTTGCCAACTGAAAAGAAGACCATGTCTCCAAAGCACACTGTTTTCACTAATGTTGTCAGAGAACTACATCTTTAGTCTAGATGTGCATGAATACATGTGCAATGCTTAATGCTCAAACTCACACTCCTCTATTTTCATTTCTTTTGCAGATGAAACAGCAAAGTAACAAAGTATTCAGCTTAAGTCTTCTACATCCAAGTAGTTTAATAGTTGGCTTTCTTTCTGAAATCGCTCTGCCCAGAAAACCACTTATGTAGCTAGGATGGATGGGATCAGCCAACACACATCTGCACAATAAGTAAGCAGAAGAAACTCAGCATTTCCAAGGATGTTCCCAATACTACATCATGCAAAAAAGAGATTCTGTCCCCAGTTACATATATTTCATAAACACTGGAAACTAGTATTCAGAAAAAAGTTCACAGGTTCACTGGTCACAGATGCTCATGAGGTATTTTGTAACCAGAGCTGTTCTTATGCCAAAAGCAGTCTACAGGAATCAGGAAGTCTTTCCCCTCCAACCACCCATCAGATGCTAAGTCAGGCCAAATGAGGAAATCTTTCTATATAATTTCTGAACACCAATATATTGACAAAATTTCCATTTGTAGATCAGAATTAAAGATAATAAATTTTGAAAAGCTGCTTTTCTATTCTACAATTCTCAAAATTATGTGGAAGTTTTCTCCTGTTTTCTACTTTCTCCTCTCCGTTCAAAAACTTGAAGTGCCAACAGCCAAGTGCACTGTTTTATTTTAATTTTCTACTAAGATGCTAAAAATAATATATTCAAAATGCAGTTCCTATACAACAGGACTTCAAAACTTCCATTTCAAGATTTCTTAAATCTTCAAGTGTGAAAGTGCAACATAAAACCCTTGAAAATACTGAAATTTCCTTCTGACAATTAAAGATCTTTCAGTATATGTCTACCTCATTTTCTAGCTAGCATGGCATGGTATTGTTAAGCAATTCTGCAATAAACTTCCTTTCACTAACCTTAATTTTTCCTTTCCTATAATACAAGCTACTTCTTGCAGATGTTTTCAGGAATTAAAAATGTAACACTTAATGACTTCAAAACTTGTAATTCTTCAGTCAGCATGAACATGTCTTTTTGTCTGAAAAACATTACTCACGTACAGACCCTTCCTAATCTAAATTCTAATTTATGTTCATATTTCAATTAAACTGGTATCTGTTTCAGCTGCTGCTAAACAAAGAGCATGTATTACAACGGTCTTACATTATTATATATTACATTATTCTATATGGCATTATTCAAAAACACAGCAAAAAAACAAACCTGCTAATTTGTAGTCTGGTGTATTACTGAGTACTTTCAAGCACTTTACTTTAAAAAAAGCCAAACCAAATAGTAGTGTAGCACAGTATACATACCAAGTGCACAATGATTGATGGCTAAAAAAACAAGGGAGAAAATATTTACTTAAGAACATCTGAAGTATCATCTGCACCCTACAGATTCCAGGGCTTCAAGGGACAGCCCATCCATCTTCAGGAAATTCTAAGTCACTAGATGCAACTTTGAGGGGCTGAGATGGCTGCAACCAGTCAGAGACACAGGGGGTGACTGGCAAGGCAGACTTGGGGGTTTAGAACTTGTTTTCTTTGCCTTAAATAGCTCAGATGTGGTAATCAAGATATATTCTGTAATTCTGTTTTACAGAGGTTTAGGTAAATGTTCATCTACTAAATTAATGACAATTAAAAGGCGCTTTCCCACATACATAATTAGAGCTTCTGAGATTTTTAGGCAGATCTTTAGTTATTTTGAGATCAAACCAATATATTATAGATATACTAATAAAAATAATTCCAGGTTACACCAAAAGGTATTCACTGTCATAACAGTAGCATACTAAGGGATGAACAAAAACCATGTTGAAAACTAATGAGTTACTAAAACATACTAATTTTCACCAAAATTCTCAACACCCTTGTAAGTCCATGGCACGTCACGTATATGGAAAATGTCTGCTTGAATGAACTCACTTTAGACAACATTTAACCTCTTTTTTGTAGACACCTATGAGGTGAACTTCCATTCCCCCTCATCCCAGCCCTCTGCTCACAGGGTTACAATACTGAGGTTTCCACTACCAGCCTTAGCTTCCACTCCTTCCACATTCTAGCATTTTCTAAAGGACTTCTACTGAGTGCAGGAGCACCCAGCCAGTTTTTACAGTCTTTAAACCTGCCCTAGTTTTGATATATGCCTGACACTACTGTGCTTCTCCTGGGAATATGAAATAGCTCAAGACAATCAAGAAGGAGAGCAAAACAGGACTATGATTCCACCTCAGAAAATTGTAAGGGCTCCCCCATCTTATGGGGTCCCTCTGAATGGCTGGACCCATCTTGGGGCAACAGATTGTCCTGTACTGATCTTTTCTCATTCACAGCAAAGGCACTCATTCCTAACAGATCCCTGTAATTAGTCAGATATTCTGCAGCACAAAGTGTCAATCAGATGTAAGGCTAGGGTTGGGAATCTATTACTGAATATGTTTTCTAGGATTTCACATTACATTTCATGCAGACCGCTGCAAAATATATTAAATTAGAGAATTTAACTCATTGTACTGTACCACATCGCAAAAGGGAGTTACTAAATAGGGCATTTTCTTCCCTTCTTATGTTTGCCATCTATTGAGGCAGTTACACTGATTAAATAGTCTGATGTTACTCTCAAAGTCCCATGAATTTTCTGGTTTCCATGAAGTACCTTTTTAAAACTGGATCATGAAAATAGCACTGGGAGACCTCTAAATGCAAAATACTCTTCAATTTATTTACAGCCAATCAAGTGTTCTTCATATTTATTTTCCTTATTAAATGTTCTCTAGACAGTCTGTACAGCATTTTTTCCTCTGGAGATCCATTATAACCAAGGAATAGAGATAAATCTTGATTAGGGTCTATGGAAAAATCATCTCAAGTGAACAGTGGGCCACTGCTTTTTAGAGGGGATAGAGAGCAGCACTTACCCTGCTGACTTCTTTAGGAGCCGTTTCATCTAAAAGGAAACAAACCAAACAGTTAGGCACTCCAGGAAGTTTCTAGACCAATGAAGAACAAGATAACAAACTTCAAACTATTTTTGCCAAAAAACCCCTATTTGTACAAAACTTTCCTAATATGGTTCAATCAAGCAACTGAAATATCCTGAGACTGGCTTGCATTTACAGTCTTTTAAAAACCTCTAAAGCTAAAAATCAATAGAAAATAGGATAAAGTATTTAGGAATTCTATCCTGACTTAATAAGAATACAGAATTTCACACATTTCAGAACTCGGAGGGAAGCTAGCACAAGCCAGCTAAACACTACATTTGTATTCCAATTCAGTAAGGGTATTGTTAGTACTGCATAGTCTGAGAATTAAAGGCCTTTGGCTACCAAATATATGCCACCAACAATATATGACACCAACAACTAGCTTCACCTATAAGGAAGCTAGTGAGCAGACTTAGACCTTCTGTTTTAACATCAAAGATCCTAGTCCTGTTGACTTCTTTATATATGGAAAAAAAGTCTTGTAGCCACAAGAAAAGAAGAATATCACTGATGTGATCTGGCATAACATGTTAAAAGAAAATAGACTACAAAATTTTATACATATGCATATGCACACAAACGATAATGTTTTGTCCTTTCAAATGCAAACAGACTTTCATGCATTTTTGCTAAGTTTAATACCTATAAATAAACACAGGTATAATATTAGAGCTAAAACATTGAGTAGTATTTCTGAAAATGCAGGGAAAGCAGCTATACAGCAAGAACACACCTGCCACAGGAATTTCCAACTTTCAGTTTAACCACACCAAAACTGGCTTAAACACACCTTCACAAACCTCCAACTGGTTAGTTGTTTCTGAAAACATGAAGGGAACTATTTGTAACCTTTTATTTGCTCCTAGGAATCAAATTACACTACTTTGGAAATCAAAATTAAGTCAAGAAATAGATTTAATCTCACAGAAAATACCATACGTTTATATTTGTCAAAGGCTCTTCATATCTTGCCATTTAAGATGAACTTTTAAACAATGAAGGTAGAAAACTCCCAGATTTTCTAGCAAACACATTTAATACACCATTTCTGACAAAAGAATTCTCTATAGCAATACAGATCTCCCCTCAAAATTGAGTGATGCCAAGGAAAAGAATATATTTCACACCCATGAGTGAGTATTAGTCTCCTCTTAATGCCAGTCAAATGATACCAGTAATTTACACATGCAGAACACAGACATAAACTTAACCCGGCCATTTAGGGCAGTTCTGTTGCTTGTAGTGCAATGTGTAACGTGCTCTGCCACTTTCAGTGATGTTACCTTCCTGAACCACATGCCAGTTACAAGTACAGCCAGAGCTACACTCAAAATCCATCTCCCCTACTACCTGATTTCTGACACTAAGCAACAAGAAAAGTGAACAGAAAATAGAATGATGACACAACACTTTCCTTGAAGCGCATTCTCAGTTTGCAGTAACCAACAGATCAAACATTTCTTCAATCAGTGGTGACACTTTGCTGTTTAAAGGATGGGGTTTTATTCCTCACACTTTCTTGGGGTAGGAGGGGTGTCAGATTTTGTTTGGCTGGTTACTAAACCTGAGTCACAAGTCTTCAGCATTCTCAAAATGCTATGAGCTCCACAGTTCAAATACAGAATACAAGAAACTCTTTTATTTTGAATCTGTGCACTATGTTTTTCATCTGATGTCCCCTATTCACCTTATTTACAGAGCCTGTGATTGTACAGATCTCTCAAGCAAGTCCTTCTCTGCTTCATA
>WAAE01018357.1:0-40131 GCA_013400495.1 Nicator chloris | reverse complement strand
ATGTCTTTGATTTGCTAAAATTCAGAAGAGCCAAGCCTGTTAGCTAGCCCTTCAAGAAATGCAGCTCTGAGTCTGCTCAGACACACTCCTCCAGAAAGCAAATGTTCTGTGTTTGTAGTTTCAACACATCCAAGGCTCAGTTGTGCAGTGTGGTCAGGCAGCAGCATTTTGAGCACACAACACACACATGGATGTGCCTTTTCTCAGTAAACTTACGGGGAAGCAGCTCACACAGAATTTAGGGCCTTATTATAAAGGGCTGAGGCAAGCAGAGCTGATCTCTAGCACCAGGACTTTCTCTACCAATGCTTGTTATGAAAGTGGGGTTAGGGCTGGGAGGGCCAGTTTCTTCCCAGTACTTGGGATGGAGCAGAGAGAATGGATAGGCAGGAATTTATGACTAAGGATGAGCTTTGGTAGATTCTGAAGTCTCAGGTTTTGCATATTCAGAGAAGCATAGCTTCCCTATTTTGACTGACAGACTTTAGAGAAAAGTACCTTCCAACTTCAGTGAACATTTGACACCTTTAAAGGTGCAAACAGTGTGAAGGATTTTATCTCAGTAGTGAGACTCTAACCCCCTTTCTAAATTGAAGACATTTTTGCTCCCCTTTCCCACATTTTTGAGTGGCCAGGTGGAAGAATCTGGCTTTAAAATGCATGTGCAGCAAGCTAGGAGCAGTGAAAGGCCTTGTCATGCAGCAGTGAAAGGCCTTGTCATGCCTTCGGCACTGCTGACATCAGCAAGATGTCTCACTGAAGAGCTTGGCAATTTTACAAGATGGAATTTATTCTTTTTAGTTGGAAACAGAGAACTTGTCATCAGCCAAAACACATGGCAAACTCCTGCACATTGTAAGGATTCTCCACCCAACTCTCCCAAAAGCATCTCTGGGAATCCCACGGTTCTCTGGCACATTTCTTAGGGAAGAGCAAAGCAGGAGGCTGAGATGTAGCTTTATAAGGTTATAGAATTCACAGACTTTCAAACCAATTAACTCCAAAGGATATAAACCAGTGACTTATATAATAATGAGTCAAGGCTCACACAGTAACAAGATAATAGGAATTGCTGGCCTTGTGCAGCTAAAAAAATCCATCTTGCTCAATAACCTGCTACAATTAGTGGCCTGCAGCAGCTGCCTAGGAAAGAGTGAAAAGGAGGGAAATGTAAAGAGCAATTAATCTCCTGCCATTCTTCCAGCTGCTAGCTGGCTGTGTTGGGGTTTTTCAGTCAAAGCCTATACCCAGACCAATGTATATGTTTATGCAAGGACCAAGGGTGTTCATTTTTAACCTAGCTGTACTTCTGACCTGTACAACCCACTGTTGGAAGGGACAGTACAATTTATCTATGCACCATGGGAAAAATACTGATTCTATTTTCTTCTGTTCTTGAATTCTCTGGCATGTTGCTGGAATCTACTTGATATTTACCCTCATCCATTCAGTTATCTTTTAACTGCAATTAAAGCCACAGACTGGATGAAAGGAATCAATTTAAATAATCAGGAAGCCTCGACTGACAATATGTAGAGCAACATGCAATAGAGTCACCTTCAATCTGCTTCAGTGGATATTGTACCTGACAGTGTGACTGTACTCATTAAACTTTGTATGGTATTCCCTGGATTGCTGGAATGACTCTCCAGTCCAACTTGGGTTAAAGGTTTTTTGCCATTGGTTTCATTGGAGTCAGATATTTCATCTTTGGCCTCATACCCACATTTCTTGCCTTGCTCACATGCACGTGGCTGTCAGGGTACCACCTTATGTGATAACCCCTCTGCAGGTAACAGAGCCCAGAAACAGACCCATCCCACAGACTAATGTTTTAGCCAAATCCCATCTTTGCTTGTAGAACTTCCCTGGGTTTCCCTGGAAGCTCTTTGCTGTGTATCCACACCAAGGTGGGTTCAATTAGCCCTTTCAGAGCTAGCTGTCACAGATCTGGATTTTGGCTGATCCTCACTAGGGTGCAGTTTTATCTGCAAATAAACTGCAACCGTCTGCCAGTCTACATCTCTGTGCAGCTATCCACACTCTGCTACAACAAATCTGATGGCCTGGGAGTGTCACCTGATGAGGCTCTTTGAAGCTTTAAGACACCTGTGTAAAAGCCCACAGATGAAGGGCTCCATATTCAAAACAGACTCTTTATTGACTGGTTTCTGTCCCTGTGAAACAATAGACAATGGTAGGAATTTAAAATGGATACATGACCTGTTTTTATATTGTGGGGGGATTTTTTTTAAAAGGATGAGCTATTTTATGTATTTTATACCTTCATCACCATGGAATTAGGAAATTCTCCAACTAAACACAGTGTAGCCCTACTGATCTTATCGTCCTTATTACAATGTCACTGTCCATTTTTTGGAGTACTAGCTTTTATTTCATCTTCTTAACTTAACTGAATATTTTATTTAACCTGTTGCATATCATTATATAAAATGCAAATGTAGACTGATGTCTGAAGAATAAGTATAAAAATAAAATATTGTTATGGACTTACCAACAACTGTAAGGTTGACTTGTGCTTGTCTGCTGCCAAGTTTGTTCTCTACAACTAGGGTGTAACATCCACAGTGTTCCTGCTTTGTTGATGATATTGTTAGCTTGCTGCTGTTTTCAGCATTCTCAATTTTAATATATTCATTTTCTTGAATCTGCCAAATTAAAAGAAAAATTATGTGATCGATTTCTTTGTATCTGAAAGAGCTCAAAGCACAGTAGAATGTTATCATATTGAGTGTTATCTGCAGATAACTCTATTACAGAAGTGAGTGTGTGCATCTCATAAACTGTAATCAACACTGATCATCTAGAAACGCAGTGAAACAGTATAATGGCTCCAGTCCTGCAAAGGCCACAGGGAGCACTGGTGTTGCTGGAACCCCACTAAGGAACTGGAATGTCACTTTTTAACTTCTCTTTGACAGGCTGAAAGTGCAAACTGTGAAATTTTCAAAAGAACAAAGTTTGGTCTCTCATATCTTAGAGAAAACACAGTGGAACAAGGGTTTAGCCTCAGTTCAGTTTCATTCTCCCTCAGAGGCCCAACATGCAGACCATCCATAGCTGTGAGTTTTGCCCTTTTGTTTTTAACCAGGCTTATTCTGTACTTCCACACTAACCAGAGCAACACTTTATTGGGTTTGAACAATTGAAGACAATGTCATATGAAATGGAGGTGCAACACTGCAGCTGTACAGAGAGACATTCAAAAAGCAGATGGAGCTTTCCTATAGCATTTTAATTTTCTGGAGAAGCAAAAACCCAAATCTCTGCTGAATACCATAGGCATATTATGAACTATTTTTAATTGAAACGGAGCTATCATAGCATAAATGGCCAAGGTGACTTAGATTTTAATCAGCATTGGCTTGAGACATGACAGTTCTTTAAAAACCTCATAATGCTACACTGCAATTATAGAAGTTGTACACTGTGTTCTTATGAAACAGACAACATAATGTCAATGCCCTTCTTCCTCCCACCACTTCCTTCTTAGATAAGTGACTCTTCTAAGCCATTCTCAGAATTTAATTAAAAATTAAGGCTATTTAGTTTGCCTTATCTTGTCCCATATATTCAGAGAATAAGAAATCAAAAGTTTAAGAACAGGACTTTCCCTGCTCTTTCCTCAATTGAGACAAAACACATGCATTGCCATCTGCCCAAAAATAACTTTAGAAACGTTTTCCTGCAATAACTCAAATAGAAAGTTAGCAAATGGAATTATGTAGGGTTAAATTATACTGAAAGTGGTTCCACCCTGCCTACACACTTCTGAGATTCCAAACTGTCTTTTATGTTTTGTTACATTAAAATTAGCCAAGGGGTGATAGTAAAACTACATCTGGGTTATTCATAGAAAGCCCAGAAAGGATACAAAGAAAGCCCTGAAGGGATGCAGAGAAATCCTTGGAAGGATGCAGAGACAGCCCTGAAAGGATGCTCAGGGGCTTGCAGCGGTAGTGGGGAACATGAGTTGGATCCATGGGATCCTGAAAGATAGTGACTGGTTGTACCTAAGAAGCTTCAGCAGCTGGCAGTGCTCAGTGATGGACTCAGCTAATGAAGTGGCTTTCCCAGGCTTTCCCAGGCTTTCCCAGGCTTTCCCAGGCTTTCCAAGGCTTTCCCCTCTTTAGCTCAGCACAGTTCCAGCACCCCTCCACCACGCTGCCATGGCACACAACAGTATGGGTCACACATTCATGACATTCCCTTTCTTCAAGCAAAAGATACTCTTTTGGAATATGCCTGAGAGAGGCCACTGTGGCTCTCCTGCACCCGAGGGAATGTGAGGAAGGACCATGGAGAGGATGCTGCAGCAAACAGCAGCAGGGCTGAAATCACAGCTCACCACTTGCTGGATCAGCTCAAATAACTACAAAAATCTCCCAGTAAATTGTCAACACACTTGGCTGGTTTTCACTTTTAGGACTGGGAATGGAATAGAGCTGAAATCAACCACAGTTATAGAAAAGGAAGAAATCCAAGCATAAAATAGTATGTGGTGAAGTGTAAGTGAAAAATAAAGAAAATGATGGTGCAGCACAGGACACAGTAATTGCCTTCCCTTTTAAATTAATAAACGAGAGACTGCTGCCCTCACTTGTCCTCCTACAGTGTTTTGTAACCTTCCTGAAGTTTTTTTCTTTTGTATCTCACTCAACAAAATGAATAATTTAATATTTTTTGTCACTTTAATTTATGATTTTGCAATACTTCACTTTGTCTCATAGTGGATAACTAAAGAAGAAATTATAAAGTTGGTAAAAATAGCATTTTACAATGGAGAATATATCTTGAATCACAGGTTATGGATCTAATATGGGCATTAAGAGCTGCTAGTCCCTGTTATCACATAGATCTTGCATATAAAAAAGGCCTTAAAATCTAAGTAAATAGGATTGTTGTATTCAACAATGAACTCCAGATTCTGCACAAACCAGAAACTCACTTTTGAGGGGTACTTTTTACCGAAATGTTAAGACAGAGCTTAGCAAAATCAAACACTAAATGTCACTGGAGCTTCTGAAACCTACTTTTTGTGCATAGCAGTGGTTAACTCCAGTCTTGAAGCTAAAGAAATTTGAGGAAATAGAAGAGTTCAGGAGAAAACCCACCCTTTCCCCTAAAGTAAGAG
This sequence comes from Nicator chloris, assembly GCA_013400495.1. Lineage (NCBI taxonomy): Eukaryota > Metazoa > Chordata > Aves > Passeriformes > Pycnonotidae > Nicator > Nicator chloris. Next base: position 34,976 of record WAAE01018357.1, on the reverse strand, counting down.
GTTATTTGGAGTCAGCAAGGACAGACTCTGGAGTACTCTTTGCACTTACAAACTGGTTTGAATTCTTTCAATTAAATGCTGACATGTCTGGATTTAGAGTCTAAACTTCCTTCTAGGAGGAGATGTTTTTATTTGTGTTCTGTAGAGTGCATAACAAGTTCAGAATAAAATAAACAGAACAGCAGCTACAGTAGATGTTTGCTCTGTCCTAATTTGACACTTCATCCTCCAGTCTGAACTTGCATATCGGGTTACTTGATTTAAAGTGATTTTAAATAGCTTTGTTAAAGCAACTCTCTTTAGACACTGCCTTAAGGACACGTGATATAGTTTAAAGATATTAATTCAAGTAGAAGGAACTTTAAACCTAGGGAGTGAGGGCACTGATGGCATGGATTGCTGTTGTGCCCTGTATGGCGACATTTGTGTTGCAAGACAATTCACTCAAGTTTTTTATATGGCATTTTGCCCCTCTGACATAACTTTAGACCCAGCATCAACAAAGAAGAGGTCATTTTCAAAGGAGAGAAATGTCCCCTGTGACAGATACTTTTCAGATACCTGTATCTTTCCCATCACTTATCCTTTAATTCATGGTCTAAGGCTTTTCACAAAGAAACTGTCCTTAGTTTGGAGGAGACAGGCAGCACAGGGTCTAAACTGTAGCAAGAAAGATGTGGTTTTGACATTAGGAAAAAATCCTAACACTATGGCTTTATAAACACTGCAATAATTTGCTAATGGAGGTTGTGAAATCTTCATCAGTGAAATGTTTTCAGTAGAGGTGAGGAAAATATCTATAGGAACAACATGGGCTTTGCCAGTTCCTCAGGAAGGGAGATGGAAAAAATGGGAGATGGTAATTTGTGTTCCTTTCCAGCTCTGCTTTTTCAGTGATTAAAAGAGACCAGAAAACAATTTACCTGCTTACGGAATTTCATCCAGGTGCAAGTTATGGGTGCTGTTCCTACCACCTTGGCAAACAATTCCACTGATTCACCAGCACGGACTTTTCTGTCTTCTGGGAACTGAGTAATCTGAGGAGGAGCAGCTGAAGGGAAAAAAATAAAATAAATAAAATACCCCTTTAAATGACTATCAGTTTTCTTAAAATTCAAAACACATACATTTCTTAGCTCAACTGTTTCAGAGTAGCATTTGAAGTCCAGATGAGCAGTTAACTGTTGGTTGCAATGAAAAACATTATGTGGATTTGTTAATTCTAGGGGAGTGAAGCAGTAATGATTTACCCATCCAAAGTTTGCTCATGCAAGACCAAGGTACAGTCATCCAAAACACAAAAACTTTAGCACCTACAAACAATTCCAAATATAAAGTTTATGAAATTTTGTTGTGGGTTTTTTCAGAAAACCTTTTTCTTTTGACCTTCACATTTTTGAAGAATGGCTCCAGCTACCTTCTTACCAATTTGCATGTGCTGAGGAGGTCTGCAAACCTGCTCCCTGATATCACCAACAGAATTCAGAGAATTTAAGACTCAAGATCTGCCTATGAGGATTCTGGCTTCAAACATCATGTGGCACAGAAACGTCATGAGAGACTAGGAAGGAACTGGATGTCTTTCTCCATCACACTAAATTTTGCCATGAGCAATGGTGGATCTTTCTGTTTGTGTGTCACAGTGCTTCCTTTAAACCTTGCAGTCCCATTCATTCCCCTCTATTCATGAATCAGGCATTCCTCCTTCTCTTCCCTCTCACTGCCTGAGTATCAATAGATGGCAGAACATCTCCTACTATCAGTGCTCCTTCCTGCCTCTCAGCTGTGAGTGTCAGACCCCTGGTAGCTGCTATGCACAGATGCCAGAAATATCATAGGCTGGACAACTCCAGGGTGAAACCCATACTGTTGCTTATAAAAGCAGCAGAATTAAAAAAAAATATTCTTGTGTGTGTGTACTGGAGGGGAAGGGGGCAGACTTGAGGATATACTGGCAGAAAAGGTAAGAGGCATTCCCTAATATTACAAAGACCTCACTGCCAAATGTAACATTCTTTACAAAACACAGGGCTACTGGGCATGAAAAAAAGTGCTTTCTTTTACTTTTCAAAGTAATTAAAACAAAGTAGGTTTCCCCCTGCTCTAGACGTGATCTTTTAAAAGTGTTTTTGTTTTGAAAATATCTGAAGGAAACTAGGCTGAGGTGTATATCTGGCATAGAAAGCAGCTTGAACAGTTTAAAAGTCTGGAGAAGTTTTAAGACACTGGAAAGAGGTTCCTAGAGAGGAAATTTCCTTGTAACTTTAAATACTGATAGCTTTGCCTCAGAGACTGCAAACACACAGACAGGTTACCATAATGTTTTTCATTGCAAGCCAATGATGAGGAAAAGTAGAATCTATCACCTTCCCTGTGGTAGCTACTCGTGCAGAGGATTCTGTGATACACAGAGAACTTTCATTCACAGAAAGCCAAGGTTTGTTGTGGATATGCAAAAGGGCAGAAGTCACACACTACTGACACTTTGTAGGATCTTGCTATAGTCCATCTGAGAATAACCTCTTTGGATGCTCATAATTTAATCCTTAGTACAGTGTAAAAAATTTGACTTACCTACCATTTAATCACATATGCAAACAATCTTAGTAGGCAAACAGCTGCACTGGTAAATGTGTGTGACACATGCAACAAATTACCTGCTTTTGGAGGAGTCTTTGGAGCTGGTTTCTTCTTCACTGTTGCTTCACCTAGTTAAAAAAAAAAAACAACAAACCATGTGAATTCCAAGGTGAGCTTTAAAAGGTAGAAGACTAACCACAAACATCCATAGCAATGCTTTGTTGGCACTTGAAAATATAATATGGTCTTATAGCATATTAAATTAAAGAATTGAAAATACCTTTTAAAACCACTTTTATTATCCTGGATGATCCTCAGAATATTCACAGTTGAAGCTGAAATTTTTAAAAATATTGAAGAAATCTTCTATACTTCTCCCACTCTCTGTCATCATCCATTCCTTATAGCAGCGTAACAGGTGAAAACACTGGGCCAAGACCCATCTCATACTGAATTTCTGCTCTGATTTCAGCATAATCAATGCTGAATGATCTCAGTTAAAAGTAGGGTAGTTAACACCATGTGCTGCTTCTCATACCACTTGTGAGCTCGCAAAGAAACAGCGATATATCAAAAGTAAGTATTAGCACCACCCCTCTGCCTCATCCTCTTCCTTAAGCAGGGACAACTTTTTGCTATGTTCTCAAAAGAAAATGTCATAGCTACAAAAATATGGCTCAGAAGTTGAAACCTGGATCCATAAATTTTTGGAAGACAATGTTCTACAAGTTGTGCAGGTAGAAGAGCAGTAGAGAAGATGTAGGTGGAAAATGCTATTAACTATTTTTCACAAAACAAGAACTAGAGGCCACCCAATTAAATTACCACACAACAGGCATAAGAGAAACACCAAGTCAAATATAACATCCATAATCTACCTTCACAAACAAGTAATGTTTTACAATACAGAAACACAAACAGGTTCAAAAGGACAAATTCAAAGGAGTTATGTATAGTGGTGGCCTTTAAATGCAACAGTCTGGATGCCTTCAAACCACTGAATTCCAGAAGTGAAGGAGCTCATTCCTTTTACAGCACTCCCTTTTTGCCTGCTATTCTAAGCATCCTGGTCACAGAATGGCCTCTGCTGTGAAAGAACATTTCTTATTTTCTTGTGCTCAACTAGGCAGCATGATTGAAGCAGTCTGGCTTTTAAGATGTTCTTGCCTCCAAAGGAAGCAGCATGTGCTAAGTGCTTTTGAGTATCTGGCAGACTGTACAGAGGTGCCTAGTGATAGTCAGATGCAAAAGTTTTGAATTTTTTGGTCCATTCTTTTCTTTTTTTTCACTTATTTCAAATTAGAAAGACACTGAGCAGCAAAATATCCCCCTGATTCCGCCAAACCAATAAAAACACTTTTTTGATTTTAAGCCTTTTGGTTGCAGCAAACTACAAGCTGTGTATGATACCCTGGAACACATTATGTGATGCTCCATGAAACTCAGGAGCCATGAATTGCAGAACCACAGTGGGAGTCTAATGCTATAGCTCAAACAACAGACAGATTGATTTTTAGAGTAACTGGAGATAGTGGCTGATGTGGTATAGGATGTGAAAAGACCAAATGACTTGAAAAATACCTAATGGCTTAGTTGTCAACAACAGTGTTTGTTCAATTCATTCTTGAGAACTTTATGCAGTGAATAGAGAAAAGTTTTTTCCACCTTCCTTCCATTTTTTAGTATTTTTCCCTAAAAGTATGCTTGGCTATGCTCTGAATTTATTGATTTTGTAGCAACCAGAAACACAAAAAAAACTTATTCTCATAAGTAGTATGAGAATATCAACAAAAATGGATATTCTCATAGTACTTATGGCTGAGACAAAAAAGAATAGTTGGATATTTCCCACAGAAGCCTTTCTTCAACAACTGCCAGCCCAACAGAACTAGTTCAAGCCTTAGATGAGTGCTTGTGAGGTGTTTATCCCAGTATTACTGGGCTACCAGGGTGTAAGCAAGGTATCTGTCCTGCCACATCTTCCATGGGGACTTAACCCTCTTTAAGCTGAGGCCTTCAAAGAGCACAACTGCTCATTAAAGGGACACGTTACTTTTTGGGTCAGCAGCAGAGTGACATGTACCCTGGCTGCCGTGGTAAGTGACAGCAAATGCATTTCTGCATCCTTTTTCCTGCCTGAGGAAAAGCAACGGCTCTGGTGTTTTCAGAGCAGCCTTTTTGTCATGTCACACCCTGAGCTGAAACTCTTCTTTCTGGTTGAAGCCGCATTATGTGGATGAAACTCTGTATATGATCAGGTGTCGGGTGGAAGGCCTGTGGAGTCTGGCCCCTTACCTGCTTTTAAACATCCCTATTAATGGAAATAACCCATTGGTTACTCATGAGATGCATAACCCTATGTAACCTCAGTCAGTTATATGATTTAGAGACATGTAAACATTTTTGTTTGTGCATGTGCTGTATATCAGATCCTCTGCTTTTCTCTAAACTGAAATGAAGTAGCTGCTGGGTCCCTCTCAGAGCTGCAATGGCTTTTAATACAAGCTACAATGAGAGGAATTTGATTGCTCCCACACTCCACTAAGCCTGATATGAACAAAGGGCAGCAAGGATGAAGAAAAAGCACCATTTGTCCAGTGCCATCTTGGGTTGCAGATACTGTTGCTATTTTTCAGAAAAAAAAGCAAATTCCTGAATCCAGTCTGATTTTCACTCAAAGATCACCTCTTGGCCTCCATGGTGTATTAGCTGCAGTACCCTCGTTAATAGGCAAGGTGTATGGATGCTGGAACAACTGTGCTTAAGCCAGCTTAAAAGACTCTCACCTCAGTGAAGCTTTCTACAGCAGAAAAGCAGAGAACATGAACTCATCACTTCATTCAGCTAGGACACTGTTTATATGTAAGTACACTTTTTTGGTTTAAATTTTAGTTTTTACCCACCAGGACATTATATTCACTTAACTGTGGATATACAGACTGTCACTGGACTTCATCAAACCATGCAGATTGCCAAGGGTTGCTGGAAGGTCTGGCTGAATATCCTGTTTTGCAGACACAAATAGCCCTGAGCAGAAATGAAAGGCTGGGGCAGGGTGGAAGGGGATGAGTACAAGGACAGGTCTCTGGCTCTGTGTGGCTGGCTTCTTTGACTAATAGTATACACTCCACTGTTCTTAGATCTTCCTTAGAAAACCAGCTCATCTTATGCATCTCTTTGAAATGCAACTTTTTTTTTTTTTCAAAGGCTGCTGGAGACAGTGAAAAAAAATCTAATAAGATTACTCAAAGTTGACAAGGTCAAATGATTGTTTTCATTAAAATATTTGAGCCTCTTGGAAATGTTAGTTCAAGTCTGCTTCTGCTGCATTTTTTTTCTTAAAGATGGTTTGTCTTTTGGTATTTACATTGAAACAGGCCAATGCTGAAAATCAGCCTGGAACTAAAAACACTAATATTTCCCCCTTAAATGAATCTGCCTTCTGGAAACAACATAAACATTACAAAGCAGGTTTCCCTCTTACAGAGCTTGTTTTTGAGTGGGGGGACATCAAGCAAAAAGAGGAAAAACCCCACAGAGGCTGGTAGCTGCCAGACATTTGGTTGTGCTCTTCCTTTCCCTGATGGTGCAGTCGTGAGAGCAGATATGCTCAGAAGCCTCCGTCCTTCCTTTTTGCTTCCCTTTTTTGGAATTTTACTAAAAATAGGAATAGCCCTGCCCTGAAATGGCTCTCTGCACAACTTGCTTTCATAAAGCATGAAGTAAAACCCTTAGGATCTGAAAAAAAAAAAAAATCAGTACTCAAGATGGGATTTCCAACCAGTCCATAATTCCTACTGAGGAACATGCCTAAAATTATGTGCATGTCTTCTCTAGTGATGGATTTCAGCACCTGGTAAGCAAGTACAGTTAATACCTAACTCCATTAACATAAGGAACCAGACCTATCCCTGCGTCTGCCTGCTTGTGGAACGGCCTCGTTTTAGCTCAGGAGAGCAGCAGGGTTAATGACACGCTCTCACACCACAGGCACATAGAAAACCATTTTCCCCTCATGCAAAACATGTCAAGATTTCATCTTCCTGGAGGAACTAAATTGGGGTTTTTTTCAGCATTTTCAGAGTTCAAGAGAAGCTGGTAAGAGTCATGTCTGTAATGTGTCAGACACTATGGTAAGGAGAATATTTATGGAAAATTTATGGAAAACCCAGATTCAAGTATCTGCTCCTTCTTCCCCATCTTGCTTGAATCCTTAGGACTGTGGGATGTGAGATCATGAGGTCTTCTCTCTCCTCCACATAAATTAATCCCAGTGTAACCTCCTTCAGACCCTTCTGGGGATAGGTATCCCCAGAATCAAAAGTAACTGTTCTCTGTCAACCTTCACTACTGCCTGCTTTGCCAGAAAGCATGGAATTACTGAGAGTTAGAAGTGCAGAAAAAAAATAAAATATTTGGCCTTGTGGTCAAAGCAATCAATTATTCTGCTCTATCCTTGCCTCTGCCACAGACTTAGTTGATGGTACAAAAACACTTTACAGATTTTAACACAGACCAGATGAAACAGGAGAAAAATGATGGCTACAATTGTAGCAGAAAAAGACAACACATCATTACCTACCAGTTTATTCATACATTCGTGAACCTGTGCTAAATGCTGGAGAGGAAAATGACAGACACAATGCACTGAAGACCAGTGGCTTGAAAACTTCATCAAGGTTTGGAAGTTTAAACAGTTTTGCTTCATTGCATCTCAAAGAGCAAATTTCTTATAATGTTTCCAAATAACTGTTTAGTATCTAAATACAATAAAACAGAAAGCAACTCTGGCTTAAATTTGATGACAAGCAGAAATTAGAAAACTTAATTCCATGCAAGTCAGTTATTCAAGTTTATGTGCTCCTTAACAGTTTTTTAAAGCTTATATTTTTTTTCATTAAAAACAACTGTCATTTTGTCACAACATCCTGAACATAGTTTCTAAATCATGCAGAGATTGTCCTCTAATTGAGAAATATACAGCATCTGCCTTCTGAAAACAAAAATAAAACCCAGGAAATACTCACTTTTGCATTCCAGTCACAAGAGAGCTAGCATATACCAGCACACTCAGAGCTTCAACAATATGATCTAGTACACCGAAAATAACTCAGTATTTGACAACAGCTCAGCTGAAGGAATAAACAATTCCATAGCAGTTTAGTAGCACAGTTCTTGATCAAATTCTACAATTAAAGCAAATCTGAGCAAAGCAGAAGAGATCCAATATCAAACAGAGCTCACAAACAACCCAGGCCATGTAAAATGCTCTAAAAGCTCTGGTGGGAGCAAGACAGCAAGGTTAGTTTCTTAAGCATAAGTTTAATTTTCACCTTTTTTATGTCCTGGGAGAACATCTACAATTAGACACTAAAAAGCTGTGCCCAAGTGTGTAGGGACTGGAATCTGAAGTAAGTTACTATCCTGCTACCCAGTCTGTTCCATAGGAAAGCACTGCCAGGTCACCTGGCATTCAGGAGCTCCAAATGGTTTCAGTGGGAAAAGCTAGGTGCTATATGCTTTTGGACATTAATCAAGCCAATGGATTTAGCTCCCTGTTTTATAGAGAAGAAACTTAATACTTCTATTATATGCCTATAATTATATGTGTATAGATGTGCAATTTCTAGCCAACGACTTAACTGCAAATTAATGAAGCATGACACCTCCTCAGTTCAAGGTCACATTGAAAAACTATTCATTTTTCTCTGCATAAGACAGTCAATAAACATTTCTATCTTCTTCTGTCAACATACAGATATGTAGGATGGACTCCATGAAATACACATGGAAAATACTGTTCTGTGCCAATATTAACTCAGAAAATGTCAGAACGATGAGAGCTGTAAAATAACTTGGCAGAGATTCAAAATGCATGCCCAGCATTAGAGAAACAGTGCTGAACTGAGCTGGGCACTCAGAGAAGGGACTTGGACAACAAATTAGTGTTTCTCCACTGCTCATTTTATACGTATAGTAACAGATTTCTTTTTCATCTCTGGAAGCAACCAACCTTCAGAGTCACCATGTTAAATCTTGCATTGCCTTTTTACCTCAGCCCAACTTGGCTGTTGGGCCTGGTGGCACAGCTATTCACCCTTGGTGCCCCAAGCCTCAGGAATGAAGGCTGCACCTTTCATAATTTAGAGTTTTGGGAAATCCTATTTAGGTCTTAAAAATAGCTAATGGCAATTTGATTTACATGTCCTAAGAGCGGAATTTTCAGCTTAGGAAAGAAGATTATTTTTTCCTTGAAAATTTGGTTAGAGGCTTCTCTGACAATGTAATTCATATTGTTCCCACACACTAAGTACTTGCACTCACTGTGCAGAAAATGTCTTGGATCTGGCAACAGCCAGGAGCAGAGCAGCACGAGCCTTCTGGGAAATGAATGGGACTGGGGGAACTGCCTTGGACAGCCTCATTGACCCTCAAGAGCATCTCAGACCCTCCCAGCGGCCAAAGAGGTCAGCAGCAGTCACAGATCACAGCTGCTCCCCAGTGCCCACATTTCTGCAATTCAAAGAACATCTCTGACCAGAACAGTAACTTCCTTAGTAATTGAGTTCTTGACCTAGAAAGTGGCAAGTTTTACACTTAGGACAAAACAATCTGTCATGAAATGAAGATTTCGAAACATTTCATATTCATTTATGCCGTGTTTCATGTTATTTTCATGGAATGGAAATCAATTGAAAACTTGAAGTGTTTACTGATTTAGTTACATATTAACTAAATTGGACATATCAAGTTTAAGGTTTTAATAACATTTTCTTAAAATGGTGCTTGCAGACTTGGATTCCCTAACAAGATTATTTATTGAAGAGTAAATAACAGAACTGCATGCTAATCACTTGGCCACTGACTCATAATTTTTCCATGGTGATTAACACTTAGAATTCTTCCTACTATGGACAAAATATATTAACATAATAAGGGGTCCTGTATACATACTTACTTTTATAGCACATTGTTCCAGAGATGTCACTGCTCAGCCTTGCATTCAAGTACCAGTAATGTTAGAAATTCAGATCTGGGAAGGTAACACTGAAACCTTCCAGAAGATTTGATCTGGACAGTGTCAGTGGTGACATTATATTAATAACCATCAGCAAGAGAACACAGCTCCCTAACCAAAAATGTGTTTGACATGAAATCAAATGTTTTATATGGTAACATAAATAAAAGATTTCTATCAGCAAGCTACCAAATGCCGCTAAATAACTTGCAGGTGTGTAGATGAAGTTGTTTTCTTTGATGTAACTTTATTTGTAACTGAGTAGAAGAACTTACATTTGTGAAATCAAACTCTGTGCTGGGTCAGCCCTTCAACGTATGTGGTCTGGATACGAGAACAGTGAGTTTAAGAAGTATTACTCAGATGAGGGAATCTGGGATACCCTGTTAGGTTTTCATAACAATGATTGTGACAGGTGATAATTGCCATTTCTTAATATTTACTGGAAGTAGTCCTGTGAATTAGCCCTACAAAAAACATTGGATGTTTCTTTCCAAACACTTCAATCCAATGCTTAGATTTATTAGGATTATTTTCTAAGGCGTTAAAGTAATTTTTTTCCTCACTAGCAATAAGTGGGATACAGTTTCTTCCTACTCCAGTAAAGTTATGTTGCACAGCTCAGCTGTGGAGAAGTTTAAAAAATAGAATCTAACTGCTGTAATACTCCTTTTTCATCAGCAAATCTTGAAAAAAGTCTTTGAAAAAAGTCCTTTTGGAAAGTTCATGTTTTATGTAAACTATTGTGATGCCACTTAAAAAAGTCTATGCTATCTTCAACACTGCATGCAAACTAATCCTGAGACTAAGGATCAAGAAAGATGGGTTCTAGACCTGCAAATAAATCTGCCTCATCTTGGGCTAATTCCTTCTGGTCTGATCCTCTGCTTAAGACACATTAAGGACAACAAAATTTTTGCAAGTGTGGAGTAGTAATATATTTTTTGAAGGAATATTTTCAGTAAACATTCAAATCTTTATTTACTCTTAAAGATTTCAAGCAGCACTTTGATTTTTCCACAGTCTGTTGCGACAAAAACATTTATTTAATAGGCACTGAAGATTTTGCAAGTGGCTTTGGTAATTGAAATAGGCAATTCCCTTTAAGCTTAATTTGAAGTAAGTTCTAATTTCAAAGGGTACTGGGTGCCTAAATCCATTCACGGAAGTTTCAAAGCTTTCCAGAGAAATGTTCAAGTGGTGAGAATTTTTGGCTCAGGGTTTCTGCTACAGGGCTCTGTCAAGCCAGGAGACCCTTACATTACCCACTGATTGTTCTGGCATGGCACAGAGTATGCAGCATGATAAATAATGACAGGGTCCAATTTTCCACTGCCTCTTTTAGAAGAAACATAACACTTTATTATTGTAACTCAGTAACATTTGACATCCACTGAGCAAAGACCCAAGCGACAAAGCCCAAGTCAGTGCAGTCAGTAAAGAATGAACCAGTTCCAGAGGTGCCCTTCCTCTCTTCTCCCTTTTATTTCACCCAGATTCAAAGGTGAATCTGTTTCTTATTCTCAGAAATGGTATTATTTGTTCTATTTATCCTTAGGGGGTTGCATAATTATTACTAAATTCTGGTGAAACAATATTAATTCTAAGCAAAAGGAAACACATTGTAAGTTTTGTAATTTGCCAGCATGGGAGCAATCTTTCTGCAGTAAACACTGCAAGCATCCATTCAAAGATGTTGTTAATCACTGAATGACACACAACTTCCTTCATAATGTTCTTCTTATTCTACACCAGGATCCAGGAGGTATTGGATATCAAAGGAAGCAAAGCCCCACATTCTGCTTATTATTGGATTTCTGTAGCTTACAAACCCCAAGCTTCCAGTAATTAAATAACATTGTCAGAATGAGCAGCCAAATGACCTGAGTCAGCAACTATTCTCACAGTGAGACAAGTTCTACAGGTTAACATACTGACAACATTCACTCTTTTCCACAAAAAGAAATGTATTGATCTTTGCTTTGAGGAACCTAAAATTAATTAATTTCCTTAAAGTTTCTACTAGGGGAAAAAACCCCAAGGATCACTTGTAATTTATCTGAAGGGAGAAAAGCATGACATAGCTGCTAACCATGAAATTTGACATGCACTTCTTTAAAGAATGTGGAAAATAGGGATCTTTTCCCTGAAAAGTATTTCTAAAAATTCCAGAGAGTATATAGTCTCTCTATCCCACAGAGTATATACTGCTGGGACTGAATTCACTACTCAAAATTCAGAATCTATTCATTATTATTTCTAATTGTATTATTAGGACATTTTTTTTCTCTCTTTCTTCAATATCAATCTGTACACTCTACTTGCCATTAGGACTGTTGGTAACTTGATGTGGCAACAAGACCAGAAAAGAACAGAGTAAAAATATCTCTCTTTATTAGACTGGGACATCTTAATTCACAGTTATTCTCCATCATCCTTCTTTTCAAGAGATATACAGTAAAGATAGACAAACATCTGGCTTGTAAAGCCCATTCTCTTTCAGGTAAGGAACTTTACAATCTCTACCTCTGATAAGAATTTCAGTGTAGATTGGAAATGTGTAATCCTCTGGATCTGTTTTGTATATTTTGGCCCTGACAAACATACAAATAAAATTTTATTTTAGAAGACAAATACTCATATTCCTCAGAGACTCAGATGTTAAAAAAAACCTGTGAAATCTCTGCTGCCAAATCCTTTTAAAATTAAATATGTATTTTTCAAAGCTTTCCCAAAAACTCTTTCAAAGCCCAGTTTCCTAACATTCTCTCTGGTTACCTTGATGTTTACTGTGCAGCAGGAAAGATGTTTCAAAGGTATTTTGAAACAAAGAGCTTATGAGAAGTTCAAGAGCTTGAAACACTGATATAATATACCATGTAGAAAAACCATTCCCCATTATTTCAACCTTCTTTTCCCAAATATTTCTGCAGCCAGAGTTGGCAGCTTCTGTTTTGCTATCTATGTTAATTTCCACTAAAACCAGAAGCAAAAGAAGCAGGATATGGATCAGGTCATATATCTCCATATTTAGACTTAGTTCTCAGCTCACACTTTCTCCTGGGAAAGCTGCAATTGACAGCACTGCTGGGAGGATCAGAGGAAGTGTGTGAGTTGTGTGCATAGAAAACACAATTCAAAACACTCTTCTGTGGAGATTTAAATGGCTTTAAATTTTTCTTTTCTGTCGATCTTCAATAATGAAATCATTGTTGTTAATTGTTATTATTTATGGCACTTGAAGCTGATGTGCAGAGGTAGAGCCTGTCAGTGTGAGTCTTCCCACATCCCCAAAGACAGGCTGGAGAGAGAGTTACAATGCTCAGCCAGCAGCTCAGAAATAGCTGTAGCCCAGGACACAGTCTTATGTAAGTCACATTTCCAGAAGCACAGTTATTACCTGTGACCATCAATCAGTATAAAACTGCTCTGAGTCCTGCTGAAAGCAGCTGAAAATGTTCTTGCTGGAAGACCAGATTAGAGTTTATTTGGTTGGTTTTTGTTTTATTTTTTTGGAGAGAGCTGGATAAAATATTTAATGTTTCCATTAAACCACGCCTTTACATCTTTTTAGGACTTCACATGGTGGACATGTTAAATAAAAAATTTTCAAATCCCAGTTTTGATTTAAGACATATTTGTATCTCTTGATTTCATGAGTAGTACTGGTGTTAGGAATTCTTAAACTGACATTATTGTCCTGCCTTTACCATTTAAAGTTTCCTCTTAACTAAATGTATGCATGCTGAGTAGCAAACATGGGAATTTATAGCTAATTTATTATTTCAGAAAGCCAGTTCAGCATTTAGGCTTAAAACAAAGAATGCAAAATTTGCAAAACCACTCTCCATGGTCATGCCAAAAACAGATTATTCTACAGGGCATTTCAGTCAAGATGCTTTGCCTACCAATAGTAAAACTTTATATTGTCTACACAGAACACAACACAAATTGAAGCAAACTACTCAAGTATTTCTGTGCTCTTTGAGAGGCAGCCAGAAATAAATCGGTGTCACAAGTTTCTTGCACCATTATGAAAAACAGAGAGTACAGTGGGTGAGGTCTGAACTCATAGTTTGGGCTCTTACTTCTAATCCCCACATGGGAAAACTCATTTCACATGACTTAAGTGCAAGGGCTAAAGAAACAGCACAGGCTTCTGATACTGTGTCTGCAAACAGAAGGGAATGACCACAGAATCCCAAAGCACTTTTGTTTCCACTGAAAAGAAAGCAAATCAAATCACAGTCACTTACTCTCTGTTGGCAGCACTGGGGGAAGTGTGGTCTTAGGCTTCTTGGTCTTCTTCTCAGTAGGCTTTGAGGTCTTTGAGGCATCTGCAATCAAAACAAATAATAAAATACAAATCCTATTTGAAAATCAATAATGAAAAAGCTGTCTAATAAAAGGTTTATTTTGGATCTTCCTGCAAAGTTAGAGGAAATTGCTGTCCTTTAGGCTTTCGAGAAGAATTTTCTGTGCAGATTTGCTGGAGACTGTCACATTCTGAAAGGAAGAGGGAGCAGAGAGGGAAAAACCCTCTACAAAAGCACCTGCCCTAAGAACCCAAGTAAGCAGCTAGACAAGAGGTCCCATCTAAGCTGATAGATATTTTAGCTGAATAGAACAAATACAATGTGCACAAAGCTGTGTTAGGCAGTGCAGAGAAAAGGGAAACAAGCCCTATTGAAACATCATTTCACTCAAAACAATCTCTTGCCATGTAATTCTGCTATTCCATTGTCTATGTGATCAATTCAGATTAACCCATTTTGAAGAGTAACATTTCCTCCATCTGTTCAAATCTTTCCAAGAAGATATTATTGACCATTTCTTTATTCCTAAACAGAAACAGCAAAAGGGACACCATAGGACTGAAGTTTGATGGATTCCAGTATTTTCACAATTGCACAGCTCCTATCCAGAAACTGCTCATCACTGCAGGCTACACCAACAGCTAGGAGTCAATAAAGCTCCCTTCCATGTGCATCTCACATGAGATATAAGTAAAAGGTGCAACTTTTTTTAAGGTATTCCAAGCTGAGTATGATCACAGGGCTGGAGCACCTCTCCTATGAAGGAAGACAGGCTGAGGGAGCTGGGGCAGTTCAGCCTGAAGAGAAGAGGGCTTTGGGGAGACTTTAGACCTTCCAGTACCTAAAGTGGCTCCAAGAGAGGTGGGGAGGGACTTTTCACAAGCATCTCTAGGGCCACATCAAGCAGGAATTGCTTCAAGCTCAAGGGGGCAAAATTTAGATTCAATATTAGGAAGAAATTCTTCACTGTGAGGGTCATGAGGGACTGGCACAGGTTGCCCAAAGAGGTTGTGGGCTTCCCATCCCTGGGGCTGTTCCAGACCAGGTTGGATGGGGCTTTGAGCAACCTGATGTGTGGGAAGGAGTCCCTGGCAATGGGGTTGGAACAAAATGGTCTTTAGGGTCCCTTCCAACACAAACCATTCTAGGATTCTATGACCTAAAATGCAAATCCTAACAAGCTCTTTGTTGGAGCTTGATCATTGATCTTGATCAAACAAGATTGTTTGATTGTGACATTTATCTTTGGAAGAAAGGTTATGATTATAGATTATGATCTCAGCAATAGCTGCATCACTTTACAGCTTTCAAATATTCAGCTTTCAGAGTATTTGTGAGTGAGAGAGCTGTTAGCTACCAGAGAAAAAGATGACATAAATGTGATGGAAACAGCCCTTTTAGTCAACTTCTTCTAGATGCCAGTGTGTGAAAATTCATCTAAGTTTCCTAAAAAGTTAACAGAGGAAGAGAGAACCTCCTAGTAAATAATTCAGAGCAGGAGGCTGTGTGAGAGTTCAGGCACACAGATTCTACAGATCTGCCAACTGAAGTCAAACATTCTTCCAATCTTGAGTCTCTGATGTCAAAAGAAATATAATGATCATGGTTACTTAGTCTAAAAATCAGCATCTGGGATCCTGACAGTGAACTGAAGGGAGAAATCTGAACTCTTGCTTTAGATCACAATCCTAATTTAAAAATAACAGTCATCCCCTCTGCCAGTCTCAGACATGAGATATCAAATGGCGTCTTTCCTAAATAGCTGGAGTCTGCTATGGTGCCATTTGTCAAAAACCTCTTCTCAGTAGCATGCCAGTGGGGAACGAAAAAGGCAGATGAGGCAGCCAGTATGGAGGTAAGGAATGTGGTCATCCTGGTGCCCAACATGATGTGAGCAGTAAGCTCCTAATGCCGGGGGTGCCACCACCACAAAAAGCCAGACAGCTGAGGTAATGTCATTCACATCATCAGGCAAGGAGCTCACGGCCTCCCATGACCAAAGCTTTGCAGGCCAAACTCTACCTGCAGCCTCCTAGAGCATGCATTGTCCAGCAGGAAACATGAAGGCGGAAATAGGCTAAAGGAAGCTTCAGGAAGAAAAGCAACTACTTGAAGGAAATCAGAAGACAGAGGAAAAACACATAAGTGACTGAGATACTTAAAAATTGGTGGGCCAGCTCTAGAGAACTACTGCCTGTTAAGTTTTTGATGATCTGATCCTTCAACACTCCATATTTGTGGTGGTTAAGGTGTTTCAGCGACTAGATTTGCTTAAAGCCTCTTCTTTGAACTTCAGCACTGACAAAATTTATTACTTTAAATTACAGAACCATAAACAATAGCTTATCAAATATCTAAGACAAATTATGCTGTGACCATAGCATCATAGAAGGTACCGCTATATTTAATTGAAAGCTTGTGTGTAATTAATTCCTTTTTCAGTTACATGAAGACTGACCTTTAGTGAGGAGTTACAGAATCACATTCTTACCTTGTGTTCATGTACCATTAGGAAAAAAATAATCATTTTCTTTTCTAGACCTCCTGCCACAAATACCACATCTGCAACACAGCTGTGAAGGTTCAGTACCCAAGTTCTGTTATTAGGCTTGTTGTCTAGTTTTTTGTTCATTTTAGTCACAATGGAAAGTCTCAGAGTATTCAAAAATAAGCTCACCAGAAGGTGAGTTGATAAGAAGGATATTTGGTTACTTAAAGCTCCTTAAATAATTTAAACTTCATGGCAGCTTTATAAGTCTGTGTCTCACTCACCCTCGCCTAGGCCTTGCCCAAGGCCAAAACTCTTTAACAAGAGTACAGTGTCATCAGCATGACCATGGCTGAAAACAAGTACCTCAGTCAGTAAATTATCCATGGTCTAAGACTATGGAACACAAGGGGAGTTCAGCTGCTAATTTGTTTATTTTTGCTCACTTACACTAGAAAACCAAATGACCAAACCTCTGTGAATGCAAAGAGCTGGGGAGTTGCGGAGTGAGAAATGTGCCACACGCAGTCCTGAGGCAGACTGACACCCAGGGAGTTCTCACACAGGGAATTCTCTCTGGCTCTCAAAGGATGCACACAGCTCAGAAACAAATCTTACAAGTTCAGCTTACTGCTCTAAAAACCTTCTAGAAATACAGTGGGCAGCAGGAGAACACAGATTATTCCACAAAGCACCCAGAGCCCTTGGTTCTGTACTGTCTCTCTGCTCATGCTTCCTTATGGTAGACATTGAATTACCTGTTGACCAAAAGTGCAGAAGGGAAGGGGGTGGAGCCCTTTCTTCTGTGTGTGTGTGTGTAAGTAGCTCCTAATGGTCATTCTTGGGAAGTAAGTTGGAAAGAAGGAAGTTCTAAGGAAAGGTTTTCTTGTACCCAGCACAGCACTTACCTTCTACCACCACTTTGCAAGCACATTCAGCTTTCCCTGCTGGGTTCTCAGCTATGCACTTGTACTCGCCCCCATCTTCAGGCATGGCCTTCTCAATGGTCAGTGAGCAGAGTGTCCCTGTACAAAGGAGGGAGAGATCAAATGCATGTTAGGATGCAGCTCACAAAAACCCCAGTGCTAGCAAGGAGCAGAAGGCATCAAATCAGACAGTCCTTCACTACAGGTGATCTTCTCTGCTAGAAAAAGCTGTCCTTAAAAATCCAATCTTATTGAAGCCTTATTAATGCTAAATAAGTCAAAAATTGAATTTTATTGCTTTTCCCTAGGATACTCCAAGTTGTCCCCGCAGCCCTGAACTGGTTGCTAATGCTAGAGAAGACCCAGAGCAGCACCTCTGCTGCTCTTCTTTGTCTCACAGATCAGAAGGCCTCACTCAGGTGACTTTTTTCCATAAGTGCTCACAGTGTAGGATTGTGAATAAGAGGTTTACTGTCCAATGCCCATTATCAAGGTTTTGATTCAGCCTTGTCTCTAGTACTCCCCTGAGCATTCATGTGTGTGAGAGCAGAACTTCAGCTTAGTGCCTAAGTTTAAAAATGGCACTGAAAGACATTTTCTTTTTGCTTGAACTGCCTAATGAATAACTGCCTGCAAAACATCCATTAGAAAGTCCAATATATTAGTGGCAATCAAATGTATCACTGCAACAAATCCATTTCTTTTCAAACAAAACCACAAAATTTGACTTAATTGGGTTTGCAGAAACAGGATGCGACATAAGCTTGTTATTTACCGAGAGAAGCTTGGTATGACCCAAGGGAAATACATTTCCTCTTAAAAATTAAAACTCTGTGAACCCAAGCAGAAGTTGTTCCCAGTAGATGGGGGATGAGGAAAAAGAACCTTGTCCCTTACTTTCACTTGCATTGCTTGGAACAACGAAGTACTTTCCTCCCCAGGGTGGACCCCAATTAAAATGCTCCACATTTTCCCATTCCAAATATCCCTCATTAAGTGAAGGTGAAGTGTGGGCTTGCTTTCTCCTTCTTCATTGGAAAGCTGGGTCTGTCCCCTAAACACAGCCTGAGGCATTGTGCACTTCTGCCCATTGCTGTTGGCCTGTCCAGAACATCTCCACCCTCCACTTACCTCAGCTGCAGTAAAACCTTTCCCTTCATCCATTTGCCTTTCTCACAGTCATTCCTAATTAAAGAATTGAAGAGACAGATTTTTTTCAGACAATTACGCTGTTTCCTGAGATGTAAGGAAATTTCCCAGCAGCTTTCTCTCTGTGGTAACTGGAAGCCTCCCAGAGTGCTCAATCCCAGGCTCCCCAGCAAATGTATCCCCTGTGATGTGGGAGATGGCACAGGTGATACTGGTCCATGAAAAGGACCTTGAGAAGAGCTCTCCTCCATCCGAAGAACCTTGCGAGTTTACTGGTTCTCTTTGGAGATGAACTCCATTTGGACATGGCAGTTATGCTCTTGGCATTCAGATTTTTCTCTCATTTTAAACCTGGATGTCATATTCAAGAAAAATCTTATAAAAAACAAATGGTTTCCAAAAAATTTGCTTTGCTAGAAACACACATCCATTAGAAGAAAATTATTTTTTCTCCTCTTTATCATTCTGAACAAAATCAAGCAGCTCTAAATAATGACTATTTTCCCCTGAGAAATGATGTGAAAACTATCTCAGAAGAGGAGCACTGACCCCTCACTCACATGGGCAGTGCTCAGCCAACCAGAGGGGGAAAAGAAAATCCACGTGCCCTCCCTGAGGCAACGCTTTTCCATGAGTCAGGCTGAAGCCAAAAATGTCACGAGCTGCAGTTCCATTCCAAATGGAGGAGAGACAGTAGAAAAGTATTCTTGCAGGCATCTAGCAAATATAAATTCACATGTCTCTGCTGTTTAAAGAGACATTCAGAGAGCAAGCCAAAGATAACTTCCAGTCTAAGAATTTGTATAAGCCTATGTAGCACGATTAGAAAAGATTGCACATTGAAACCTAAAGATGCTATTGAAAAGGTCATAAATTGTGGAACAAAGACACATACATATGAAGGAGACCTCTGGCCTTACTGCAGGAAAGGAGCCTGGCCTGTGAGAATAACTGAATCATTAAGGGACTGAAACAATGCAGAATTTACTTTAGCTTCTGCAGGGGTTTTCTACCTGCTCAAAAGCCCTTCCTCAGCTCATTGAAGACTAATGTGATATAGGGTCACTCCTCAACACTCATTTAATAAAATTATTTTGTGAGAAAAAGGGTGAAGGAAATCTGTTTGTTTTTTTTTTAAGAGCCATGTCTTTTTTCATCCTAACTCCCACTTCCCAGAAGAAATAATCTACATCCTATTTTCCTCCACTACTTCTTTTTTGCCAGGAGCTCCATGGGAACAGCATGTGCAAAAATACATAGGATTTGCTGGGCTTCTTGCTACCACCAGATAAGATGGTAGTAGCCCTCACTGGAGGAGTGAAGGGAAAATGAGATAATTTGGGTCAGTCTCCTTTATATAGCCACTAGTATTCATGAAACTGGACTGCTAGGACTAGATATGAAATTGGCCCATGGATCAGAAAGATTTGGCCAGGTTGGATCAGGAGTAAAAGGGAAGGCTGAGGGAGCATGGGTGTGGAAACTGCATTTTCATAGAAAACCAGGAAAAACCCCAAACCACCAACACCCAGGCAAAATTTGATGAGATTTTATAAGGACAGGAAACTTCCCAACCAGGCCTGTGTTCTGTGATCTAGAGCTACAGTCAATTCCCGGGGCTAGAAGGCCAAATGTCTTTCAATGAAGTATTTGGTATTTCCTCTGCAAACCCCACCATGACCTGAAACAAGCTTATTTTCTCAGAGCTGCTAGAAATCCCAGACTGGTTACCCCAGCTGGGTATTCTGAAACCCTGGCACTTCACAAATCCCAGTCAGCTAAAAATGTTTGCTATCTATTTTGTCCCCTCAACCCTCTATTTTTGTTGGGAACCAGGCCATGGATGATCCTTAAACATTGTCACATAGGACAGGATTGGAATAAACATGAATACTGGAATCTACCACTTAGACATTGAGACTGGTGCAGCTCTAGGAAAGACCTTAACAGCCACAGAAGCTGATAGGTTACTGGAGACTCTGGTTTAGATACACAAAGCCTTACCCTTGAATTTTGAGCTATGAAAGGGTTCTCTGACTTACTCAAAAATAGTGCAAGACAGTTTAAAATATCTCCAGGCTTCTGCATTCTTTCCATGAAACTCCACAGAAAGTCAACCTCAGATGTAAAACAAATACACAAACCAACAAAAAACAACTCTTTAGACTCATTCCCAACACTGGCATCTAGCTGGCCAACCTCCTGATTCCTATCCATGATGCAGACTCAAGTTTATGGCTTTCTCATTTTTATTCCACCGTATAAGAAAGTATTTAGGCAATATTAATAAACGCTTGTCTGTGAGAAATTGTGCCTAGGAGACTTAATAATTTTTTAAGAAACTTATTGGCTTATAGGGCTAATTTTCTAATAAATCTCAAATTGTCTGGGCAAGTTCAAATATGTGCTAGTGTCGCAGTCATGTTAAAAAATGAGAAGTGGATTGTCCAGGAAAATATTAACTACAGTTACAATGACAACAGAAAAAACAGTGAAAAAAACACATGAATTTCAGAGAAGAAAAAACGTCAAATGTAATTATTGATAATTGATAGAGTTTTAAGGAAAACAGTGTAAGAAACCTACTGTCATGATTCACAACATTAGACACTTAACCAGCAACTGTATCTGTGCAAAGGTAATTTTCTTAACTTTTACTGAAATATTTGTGATATATCACATTATTCTGTTTGTAATGAATGCTACATTACTATATTAAGGACATTGATTTAGGAGGAGTTAGAGCTGTCAAAATAAAGATCTCCTGAAGAAGCTGACAACAGGAAATCGTCACTCAGTTTGTTTCTAGTGGATTTCCTCTGTTATCAGACTAGGACCCAAGTTATTAAATATTTAACTTATGACGTGGAAGTACTCATAAATTTACAGACGATGGAAAGAATCTTGGAAAGGAAAAAGATAACAGGGTAGTCCTCCTAAACAATCTCATTTCCTTGTTGAGCTGAGTCCCATTCACTCAAAGAAAATAGGCCTGAGATAGTGAAAAGACAAGCACTGATGGCAGCAAGGGATGCTGAATATTCAGGAGGTTTAAAGGTTTAACAGAGGAATGACAAACATGAGTTCCAACGTTGTGAGGTAGAAGGGGGACCAATAACCTCCAGTAAGGGCAGCAAGAGGAAGGTGATCTCCTTCATCACTGATGGTGATGCCCACACACAATTCTGCCTCCTCTTTTCTGAATAGGATAATAAACTAACAAACAGCAACTGGAGAGGAGGTATTGGAAAGAAAACCAAACCAAAACAACCCCAAGCCTTCAAGGGCTGGATGAACTGCATCATGGAGAGAAAGTTACTAAGAGTTTGACTTGTTAAGTTTCAAAAAAAAGGAGAAAGCTATCTTGGTTACAGAGCCAAAGCCTTTCCATCAAGTTTAGAAATAAGGCATTGTTTTGTTTCTTGATTCAATAACAAAACTCTTACTAGAATAGTTCGACTTTGCAATAAATAGCCAGTGGTTATAGGAAATGTCTCTCTTTTGCTGTATTTAAATCCACACTACATGCATTTTTTGGAAGAGGACAGATTCACACATAAATGACAGTGCTGAGGGAAATACAGCCTGTGACAAACACGGTCTTGTGTCAGAACTGATGCTCAGATGATCTTCTTAACCTTAAACTTCCTGAAGAAGCTTTTGTAAGGTGCAAAATGCATCTACTTTCAGCAGCACATAGAGTCATGTTAATTATACACCAAATTCTTGCTCAAATTTAATTAGAAAGAAAACAAAAAACTCACAGCAGATCCTAGCTAGACTGGCAGACATAGACTTGCATGACTGATAGGAAGATTTAGAAGTTAAGTCACAAGAAAGTTGTTAAGGCATTATTGCTAATAAGATTACCAAATCTTTGTGCTGCCAAGAAACTTGGGAAGAAAAAAATGCTGGCTTAGACAAAGCAATACAAACTCAGGGCATTTTCTAAGCTACACCATCACTGCTGCCTGGGTCTATATTAGACAGTTCCTCTTCCACCTGTATAGTCACAGAGTACTAAACCTATCCAGAAAAAGCTGAGCAGGCTGACTTAAAGAATGGCAAATGTGCGAGTTTAGACTTGTATTCACTCGTACACCTCAGCTGGCCAGTTTACAAAGGATGCTGTGCAAAACCCTTTCACTGCCATCTTATGGAACAACTTTTGGGACCATGCAAGCACTGTCTCTGTGGATTTTCTGTCCAAGAGCAGGTCATACAGCAGGACAGGGCACAGGGCACTGCTGGGCCAGTGCTATACAAATGTAAAACAAAATGGGTCCTGCTCTAAAGGGGTCACCCTGTGAGGAAAACTGTTCTATGCAGTCCTTATAAGTCTCACTTCACTGCAAGGTCTGCTAGAGCCTTCTTAAAAACATTTCTCTCCAAACAAAAAGCCCTCATAACTTCAAGCAAAGAAGTCTCTCATTAAAGTGCTTCTTAACCGTGCACCATACCCTATACCATATGAATGTATAATGCTCTAATTTATGAGTACCCTCTTTTTATTGTTAGTAACCATTTATTTTGATCTTTAATGGGCAAAAAGCACACTACTATCTATCTCAGGAATGTAGATAATTGGACTCTGACAAGTTTAAAAGAAGAAAAATATAAAATCAAACCATTAATAATATTGTACCACATCAGAAAAATAGTGCAAGAGCTCACTTTGTCATAAAAATTATACATTAAGCAAAAAATCATGCCAATCAACCAACAGAGTACTATTTGGGGAACTGTAAAAAGGAATGGAAGAACTGATGTTCATGAATTCAAAGGCAAAATAGTTGAAATGTAAAACAGAAGGAACATGACATGATATCAGCTATTGTGATTGTGACATTCAGGATAATGCTGACCAGATTCTTACTTCTAATTAAATTTAACCCTGGAATAATGGAATACACTGCAAGCCCTAGATTAACTACAGAAATCAGCACAAATGCTGCATAAATATGAAGATCCTGAAGATGAAGGTCATTTTTGGAACAGGGTTTAGCTTTTCTTTTGGCAAAGACCTTACCAGTCAGAGCCTATTCTGATGCTGGTGTTTGTACAGACTTCTCCAATGGTACAGAACAGGGATAACACTCTCCCTTCTCCTGCACTCCAATGGCTAAACTGCCTTGGGTGGGCAATTTAATGTCAGGCTCTGCAAGCACAGAGGAGACCTGTGAACAGCTTTGTTTCTGACAGGTAAAGGTCCTCACTATCAACTAGGACAAATATGCCAAGGAAAGTTGTTTTCAGTGATTGACTACACTCAGTTTTCATATAGTTTGCCTGCCCTGTGAACTTGTTACACACAAGTATACTTTTAAGTTTGACCTTCCTGGCCAAATATGCCACTGTTTAATCACATGTTCCTGAAACTGAATTTTATGTATTTATCTTCACAGTATATTTGGCACCAGGAGATGAGCAAACTTCTGTCTCTTTTTGCCTTTTCTTTTTTTTTCTCTTTTTTGGGAATGACAGAGAGGAATAATTCAATTTCCAAAACACAAATACATAGCATTCTGTGGGTTGATGCACTACTTACACTGACCAGTTTGTGGGACACTATTCCATACTAAGATGGGTTAGTAGTGTGGCTACAAAGCAGATGGACATGCATTGCCCTAGATAGGGAATTTTCCAGTATTCAGCTCATTAAGAATATGTAAGTTATTGTGAAATACAACTGGTGAGTCTGAAAAAAACCCCCGTGGTCACCACCAAACATCACAACAGCACAAAACCTGTTGGTGAAATGGCTAAGAACAGATCTAATCTATCCTCTTCCATAGTGGATTTTGTTGCTGATCAAAAAGAGGACCAAGGTCACACCAAAGAAATGAAAAATGGCTTTGCAAGATTTAAACTCACTAAGGTGAGCTCGGTCTGTTTGCTCTGAATTCCTCTTCTTCCCCACAGACTCAGCCTTCTTTCAGGTGAGGATGACTCTAGGGCATTACCTCCAGGGCCCATTAAATGCTCCTGCAAGCTTTGACAAGGGCGCTGCTGCTGAAGGACACCTGTGCCTGTGATGGTGTTGCATTTTCAGTGTTTGGGGCAATGGATGGAAACTGGGACTTTGCCTTTGGCCTGCTGTGTACTGCATCCAGTGTTATTGTTACTCTCAGTTATTGTGTTTAAAGCTGCTCCAAACACTAACTATGAGACTAAGCCACATAGTTTCCCTGTTGAACAGTATTTCCTGATTGTGAATGAATTTGCTATTTCTCAGTTCTAGTCTGTTATTCCAGTTATTCCTTCTCCTCTCTTGGTTCCCTCAAGTATGTATGCGTTCCTAATTAGGGAAAAAGAGAAAACTGAATCTCTGTGAAATCTGGAACTTACTTACTTAAAGTATCATGCATACCTAGTTAATTACTTAACAGTTGGCATGAAAGAATCTTACAGTGAGAGAGCAGCAACACATTCTTCTCCAAGAGCCAAAGCTAGCAGGTACTGTCAGGAAAAAACCAAAATTGACCATCATGCAATGCACCCTGTCAGTGTATCAGAGGGTATGTAATAAGGTTTAAAAAAAATAGTTCTAATCCTCATTTCTTGTCTTTCCATTAAAGGACAAAACTTACAGCCCTGTGTAATATTTCTTTCCAAGATCCTCTGCAAATATGTGCAGAAGAGAGCCTGACTATGAGGTACTGATAACACTGACCACTAAGCATGATTCACAAGTAACAGTGCAGGTACAAGTGGAACATAAGGACAGTGTCTTCACCCCCTGCAAGAAGCTGTCCTGAAACAGTGGATTCCTTATGCAGGACTGACCTTTGATCCTGACCTCAATGGAAAGCAGTGTTAATGTGTGACACTCTGGAGTGTTGTGACCACGAGTGTCACCCAGCCCAGACAAACTGGGTGGGAGAAGCCTCATGCCCTGCTCAGACAGGTGGCAGAGCATTTCTGGCCATCAGGATCACTTCACTGTAAACAGCTACCCTCAATCTGCAGCTGCACAGTACGATTTTACAGAGCGAATAAGAGTTGTGGGATTATAATTGTCAATTACTCAGATTATTTCAGTGAAGAAAACAGCTTTCTGCAGCACCATAACAGTAAAGCTTCTGGACTTTAGGAGGCTCCACCATAGCTCCGAAGCTTTGGTACAGAGCTGCTGTCTATCTGATGTACTTTGACAGGAGTCGTGGAACTTTGGGATGCACAATTTCTTTTTCACTCTGAGCAACTCCAAGGAAAGCCTTGAAATCTTGCTTCCAGCATAGGGCTAGCTAAACTGACTGATTCTGTCAGTCCTTTTTACAAGAATAGCATTTCCACCGGTTGATGTTTCCTCACATACATGACACTTATCCTTATTCTGTACTGTCCCTTCAGGTGAAAGTTAACATGTACTCACAAAAACAAAAAACAAACACCCCCCCCCCCAAAAAAAAAAACAAACATTATACTACTTCAGAAACAGGCCAGACACAGTGCACCTGCTATCATTTCCCTTTCTCCATCTACTTCCTTTGGTATCTCCTTAATGCACTACTGGAGTACCCCAAGCCTTCCTGAAGACAAAGCTGTTTCTGACTGCATCCACTTCAGGAGAATGCTTGTGTTACTCTGCTTGGAACATTGCACAAAGATTCACTGGTTGTGATGAACTGTTCTGCATATTAATTTGGTTCTCATTTGGTAACACTAAAAATAGTCTGGATTAAATGAAGGAAGATTCAAAAGTAAGAGTGCAGACCCCTGTGTCAAGCTACAATTCTCACTGTGAACATGAACTTTTTTAATGCAATGTACCAGAGGCTATCATTCTCCAGATAATTCCCTCAGTGTTTTATGGAACACATATGAAGTAAAGAAGGGGTTTTTGTGCTATCAATTGTCCTTCCTTCCTATTTTGTCCTAAGGAAAAGATATTTTATCTTGATACAGCATTAACTTTCATGCAAAAAACAGTCTAGTGGGTTTGATCATCCAAAATGTGAAATATAAAGGAATCACTCAGCTTGATAACAATAAGTATTCCCTCTAGGGACTTCTACCAAATTCTATACGGTTTTGAAGTTAGTTAAAAGTCACCAAGCCAGTGGAGTTCAAATATTTCAGTGCTTGTAATGGCAACAGAAGCATCTGTGGTGGGGCATTAAATACACTGGAAATCTGTTCTCAACTCTGATCTTAACTTGTAGTTGTAGTAATTTCTTTCTACGACACAACCCCTCTTTTCTTCTGTATTTCTTATTGCAATAAAAAGCCTGAAATATTAAACATGCAGAATAATTCAACTGGAATTTGTAAACCAGTAGTAATATTATTATGTTTTCAATGTTCTAAATCCTTAAAGTTCAATTTAAATAAGCATCATGTACCAGCTCCTTAAACAGCATTAGCAATGTAAACAGCATTTAAAATGCAAGAAGTTCAACTTTAGAAAATTTACATCTGCAGGCTGTTAAAGGGGAATCTGCAAGAAAAGTCAAACAGTACTGTTCCTTGTGTACTCCACTGAAATAACAAGAAAGCTGCATCTGGAAACAGTTACTGGCACAGGACTTAAATAAATATTGCTTTACCTTTAATGAACTAAATATTATTAATCAAGAGCCAGATATGACAGTGTGCCATCCAGCTGGCTTGTAATGCAATTACTTTACCTTCCTGGGAGATGACAATAGACTTCGATGATTTGATGGCTTTGCTGTCCAGAGTCCAGGTGACAGCTGCAGGGGAATCAGAGGAAATCCGACATTGTAAGACCAATTTGTCACCATCAGCTACTTGAGCATCCTGAAGCTTCTCTGTAAAGGAGGGTGCTGTTCCTTTGCTTGCTGGTGGTTTGCTTGCTGGTGCTTTGTTTTCAGCTTTCTTCCCAATTATTCCACCATCCACTACTGCACACCCATGTTCACAGTTTCTGTCATTCTTCTCCTCTTTTTTCACTGCTGGTTTGGCAACAGGGGCTTGAGAATTGGGGGTCGCATTCTGGGCTTCAGTGTTGGCACGAGCATTTGGTGCAGGGGTGCCAGCGCTGCCATTCTCCGCAGGTGGCTTTTTCTTGGAGCCCAGCACAGACCTGAAATCTGTAACTGCAGGTTTAGGAGGTGGCACCTTCTCTGGCAAGGGGGTTTTTGGGGTGCCCTTCTTGGCCAGCACAGAGCGGAAGTCCACCTGCTGGGGAGCATGGACTTTCCTCTCCTCCTCTGACAGGGTCTTGGGTTTGACCTGCCGCTGCAGGTTTGCTCGGAAGTCCATTTGCTCGGCTGGGATTTCTTTCAGTTCCTCCTCAGAAAAACTTTTGGTGCTGACTTTCTTGCCTAAAATATCACGGAAATCAAGTTGTTCAGCTTCCTGTTGCCTCAGGCTCTCCTCTGTGTGCTCCCGAGTTTCCACTCGCCTCTTCAGCACGCCTCGGACGTCTTCCTGCTCTTCCTCAGCTACTCTGGTTACACTGCTGTTCTTTTTGAAGCCACTTGTTCTACCAAATGTTAGTTTACCATGATCTCCACCATCCCTTTGCTCTCCAGAGCTGGCTGATTCCCTCCCACTATGATCCGAAAAAGAAAAGAAAGAGAGAGCCAGGAAAGGGGCTGGTTTAAAAATGTCAGGGAACAATCTCAGAGCAGGAACAAAATGTGTTTATAGAAGGGGAGGTTGATTAGAGGAGCATACTCCATTAGTTTATTGCATCAATGATGACTTCAGGAGCCATATAAGGGCACAAACAAAAAAGATCTTCTCTACTCTGGCTTGGTACAATGTGCTTAGCTTGTATGATGAAAACAATTTGTTAGGTCACATTTGGGGATTAGGTTGAACAGCAGCCAGCCTGGGTCTGTAAGGGCAGGGAATTAACGGAGCAAAAAATAGAACCCACCCATGCAAGTCCCTGGGAAAAATACTCACTCTCTGAGCATTTCTGCTGTGGAAGCTGAACTCTCCTGCAGCATCAGAGACACCTGGCAGCTGCATTCTCCAACTTGGTTCCTGAAATAATTTAAGTGAAATCAGAAAAACAGAGGTTTCTTCCTCTGTAACTTGCCTAAGCTAAGTGATGGTGTATTGCACTAGGGCAGCTCAAACCCAGTGTGGCATTCCCCTTTTCTGTGCCCAGCATTGTGGGGATTGACTGAGTGGATTTGGTCCCCTTATATTTGGAGCCAAGCTATCTCAATTAGCTTTTACTGATCTGTTGCTATCTGCACTGGGAACAACATACTCCCTGAAGAAAAATCAAAGCAACTTACAGAATGAAGCAGCTGCAAACAAACAAGCTAAAGGAAAATAAATACAAAAGCTGGAAAATCAAGACAGAGGAAAGGGCTATTTTGCAAAGCTGAAAATCTTTCCAACTCTGCCTACTGTTTATTTATTCAAACTCAAGCTCTTAAGTTTTCTAATGTTAAGATATTAAAAACAGGGTCTCATTTCCTTCCCTCCCCTCTGGCCCAACCAATCAGCAAACCCATCTACACGGATTGCTCCAGCCTGTACATGTTTATATTAAAAAACATAAAAGTGTCACCATATATGGTGCTGAGTACTTATTCTTCCTTTTGCAGAGGAATACCACAGATGCCTTCTGGAAAGGGCTCCCATTAAAGAATTCATTTAAAGTGCTCCCCACTCCCCTGCAGCTCCCTCCCTCCCGCAGATATATATCATTCTTCCAGCCCCAAACAGCTCTTCTCTGCTTAACACAGGAGATGCCAAAAGCAAAATTTAACTCCCCCAGGGCAGCAGTTGTGTAACTATTGCCACCACTCCCCTGACTGCTATTAATAAAAATAGACTTGAATTGATTGAGGACTGGAGATATCTTTTATTAGTGAAAACACTTCTGTCCTTCCCAGTTTAGGTATAAGCTTGTAAATGGACTAGAAAGTCCTGGATTATTTATCTTTTTTGAACAAAAATAATTTTTGCTACTGAAAACATTTCCTGGATATGAGCAAAACACATGTGTTGGAGGGGAGGAAGGCAAGAGAGGCAGGCTTTCCCAGATGTGTTCTGCTTTGAACTTGCTAGATAAGAGCACCTTCAAGTCCACTTAGCCCTGAAGTTTAAAACATGGACTCAGGATTGTTAGCTTGCCATAAATATATTGTCTGGCCTGTTTTTAAATAGAGCATGGAAATTCTTTCCTAGATATGGTTCTGTTTGGGTGAAAAAAACCTTATAATTTCACCCATTTATAACTTGCAGTGAAGGCAACATAATGAACACAGATCACAGAATCACAGATTCAGCACAAAGCTTTGTCTTTATAAGAGCAATTAATGCCATCATCACCTCAGATAGATCTCCCTTGATTTCTATTGCTTCAGAAAAAGAAACAGTGGATCAGCCTAATAGAAAACTAAAAGAAATTGGTAAATTTGATCAAACTATCTGGATTGCAAAGTAAAGGCCCTGCTGATAGAAACATATTTTATTTGACTTTAAGACCACTACCAACAAGAAATCAGATTTTAACACTTTTATATCCAGTAAGTCAGAATACATACACTACAAACTGCTATTGAAGGCAATCCATGAGGACAGCACTGAAAGCCCCAACCCTCGTTTCCTTCAATACAAAACCTAGATAACATCTGAGTACCAAACAGAAGCTGTCCAAAGGGCAGGAGAGGATCCAAGTCAATGCAGAGAGTATTTAACTCAGCCCTGCACTGGAGACCTGACATTCTTACTTTATGTGTGGCCTCCGTTTGGAAGCAAGAGAAATAGAAAGAAGGCAAGACAAATGGAAAGATAAATAAAAAGAATAGCACATCATGTCCTCCTAACATACTGACTGGCATAAAATTATGGCAGGGTAGCAACATTGCTGAAAACCAGTTTTTTTCATGCAATGCATTTCATACTGGCCACTTTTGCCACTATTGGAACTCATGAGGTTTTTTTCTGCTTCTCCGAAGTTTTTTAAGGAAAGCAGACACACTCTGGAACTGCTCACTCACCAGTGCTGCAGGGCTTTAACAGGCTGTTGGTTTACCTGAAGAGCCCTCCTGTTCAGGACTTTAAACCAATCCAAAGCTGACAAAGAACAAGCCATGCATGCTGAAGTATAGACAATTTGCAGAGTACATTAAATGTTGAGGCACCCCTGTTCAGCTTCTGTCATGACTGTCTGGCAAAAATACTTGTTCACAAGAATTGTGTCACCAGTGGGAGAGGTTGAAGTGACAGAGACAGCACTGTCCCAGGAGAGGAATTCAGGGGTACTGAATGTAGTCCTGACCACTCTGAAGAATGGTGGCATTTCTGCAGAACCAATTTCTGCAAGGCATCTTTGCCTCTGCAAATTCTTTGCATATGCGAAGAAGCAAATAAGGCAGGCAAAGTAAATCCTTCTAAAGTAAGCTATTTTTCACAGGGTTTGGAAAATAAAGGAGGGGGTAAGAAAGTAGGAGAGCATTTTGTTCTTTCTATTTTTAAAACCTTGGGAAGCACTTACAAATTATGGCAACAGTGGGACATAAAAGTACCTAGATGGAA
Organism: Nicator chloris; assembly: GCA_013400495.1. Lineage (NCBI taxonomy): Eukaryota > Metazoa > Chordata > Aves > Passeriformes > Pycnonotidae > Nicator > Nicator chloris. Next base: position 4,025 of record WAAE01018357.1, on the reverse strand, counting down.
AAATGATTCACAAGGTAGTTTTTGATCTTAATTGTGATTTCTGATTCAAATGAATAGCTGAAAACCTGGACTGACTACTGGATACAAACCTTGAGTCTGGGTCTGTTCAAAAGTGTAGCCTTCCCAGGGTAAGGCCTGATCCCAGTGAAATCAAACTGATGATTTTAGGAGCAGGGAGAACATACTTTTGTCTTCTGAATCCAGCAGCAGAGTCTAAAAAGGTGAAGTTAAAAACACCAACCACCTTGGAGACCACAGGATGGAAAAAGAGAAACAAGCCAAGAAAATTCAGAAGGATTGGGTGATTTAGATACCAATTTCAATCAAGAATAATTCTGGAACCTTGGTAAATATTTTTACATTTATGTAATTTCAGAAAAGGCAAAGATGCATAGGGGCAGTAAGAAAAAAGAGAGCCTTGACGTACATGGGCACATCTTCAAGTCTTTCACATCTCTGCTGTTTTGAATCTTGGCAATAACAATATTACTTATGCAACTTGAGGTTCTCTGTGTTGGCATTTTATTAACAAAACCCTGGACACAGACATCTTAGTGGCTCTGTTATTGACATGGATAAAACCTATGCTTAGTGGCTTTGCTGTGAAGAGGTGCCTGGAAGTGTTGACTTTTGTAGGACTATTCTGTAGAATGCTCATGCACAGGACTTATCTTTAAAATGTCAAGGAATATTAATAAAAAAGCCCACCAAAAACAAATAAAACCCCAGCTGCAAAGCCTGAGGCACTTTTAAAAATAGCTCTGTGTCCTATTGTGGGATCAGTTTTCCCTGGAATGGCTTTTATGTTCAAAATATCTTGAAATACTAGTTTCTTGGCAGAACCTCCTCAAATATTTTCACTGAACCTTAGATGAGACTTATTGTCTGCATGTCCCTAGGAAGCACTCCCTGGAGGAACAGGAAAAAAAGCAGTTGTAATTATACTGGGGGGAGGACATACTGAAATTTCCAACCAGCCTACCAAGTGTGGAATAAATATTGCAGAGTAAATGACATTTTTTCAAGAATGAACTGAAAGGGGCAAAGAAATCGATCCCTACTTATAGCTGGTGCTTCAGTGCAGGTAACTGCAAATCCTCAGAAGGAGGTTTTGCAACTTTTCTGTGAGTTAAAAAATGAGATAGTCCAGACTCCACAAAGCTTTAGCCCCAAAGAAAGCAACAAATCCACTGGATCAGAACTCTAGCTGGTATAAAGCAGAACAGCTCTACTGGCTTCAAAGAGGATGCACTGATTTGCCTCACTTGAGGGTTTTGCCAAAAGCTTTTTATACCTGAAAGAACGATCACTTCATTTGCATTTTTCAGCACTAAGTGGGAGAATGGAACAAGAAACAGCAATGGTTGTCTTCTCTAAAAATAGACAACGAATTGATAGGAGAAAACAAGGTTTGCAAACTGAATTTTGCAGAAAGACAGAGCTATAAATGTGTTCTTAGGAGTGCTTTTTATATAACTTGAATTGCAGACTATTCGAGGTACCACTGATTTATAAAATGAATGTTTTCCCCCATTTTAAGCGGATTATCAAAATATCGAAACCATTATTAATCAACACTAACAAACGTATGGAAGGTGGAGTGGGGGAGAAGAAAACACTTAATGTCTGAGAAGACAAAGGTTAACAAAGCAGATGATTTGTTTGAGGAACTTCAGGATGATTTCTGAGGTCTCTCATGTTGACTGTAATGCTATAAAGAAAAAGGTTTTGCTCAAAAAACACAGTCCCTGTCCAGTTCTGGCAGAGTTTTTTGTTTACCTCTTCATCTGTGATGTACACACTGTGTGAAAGAACATGGAGAAGTCCTATTGGGATAACAGGACACCAGTGCCTGCATCACTGGAAGGATGCAAAGGACAGGAGGGCAAATAGATATCTTTGTTTTTATGAGTAAGGAAAAGGATTTTTATTTTCCATTTTAAGCATTTTGCAGGTTGTAAAAAGCCTAAATTTCAATAGATGAACTGCAGAAGTGGCTAAATCTGTTCTTTTAATATTTATGCAACACTATTCCTCTGAGCCTGAGACATAACAGGCTCAATGGAACATTATTAGGACAAATTAAAATGAAAATGCAAATGTAGAGGAATCGTAGGCCTGTGTAGGTTTAAAAAAAGGACCAGGAGGGGCTACATTGACTACTCTGTTAAAAGCCAGACTCAGCAGCCTGCTAAATAGTAAAAGGCAAAGCAAAGATGTATGCTAAATAATGCTGAGGGATGGTAAGACAGCAAGCCAACGAGCAATGGATGGATCACACCAGGATCATGCTGGGCAACACATCCTTGTCAGCTCACTCTGACTAAAGGAGAAAGAACCAGCAAGAGTCAAACAGATCTTTTGTTAAACCCACATTTTTAAGAACAGAGTTTTAATTTGTGAGCAGCCAACACAAAAGGAGAATTGTGGAGGTATTAGGACAGAATTTAGAGCTTAAGAATAATGGAGAAGGAAATTGGAAAATAATTAACACTAGTAGGAAACCATGCCCAGGCTAAATTAAGAGTTGGAAGAGTGACTCCCTAAGAGCAGCTATGCAACCTAATTCTAAAATTAATATATGAAAAGGAGCTGCACATTTTATTTGAAATGAAAATGATTATGTTTAAAAATAGCCTACTGTCAACTCTGTAAACTCTTTAGTGAATTGACTTATGTTTTCTCAGTTATTCCATAGTTTTTAACAGACTTTGTAGGAGTTTTTGAGAGAAAGACACAAAATGCAGCTCTCCTCCTCTCAGGTACTGTTAAAACTGTTTCTGAATATATAAACAATTCTCAATCAAGTATTCAATGCAGCCAGTTCAACAGCTATGTAGCCAAGACTATTTAGTGCTGAAGATTACTGCAGCTCTATTGTAGTTTCACAGCTGACTGTTGGCTCCTTGGATATGCCCGAGGCTGTTACCTCTCTGTTACTCACAATACACAACCAGTGCCTGAAAACACATGACTTTCTGTTCCCTGAACATTAACTGGAATTTTACAAACGACAGCAGGGTAAAATGAGGTATCAGCATTCCCTTTGCTCCAATTGCAGCACAGCATTACTCATTATGGATTAGAAAAAGCCAACATGAATGTGCTGATCTTTGTGGGATCCCCAGTTATTTCTTCAGTGAAAGGATTAGGGAATAACTGCAACTAGCATGTAATTTGCTTTGTTGTTTTCTAGCTACAACTTTAGTTTTTCTCCTTCCCTTCAAAAATTCCTCTCATCTACTAATTGTCTGAAATAATTTATTTTTGTAAGTGTACGTTCTAGAGTTAAGATAATTTCAGATTTCCACTTTGAAAAAAAGGCTCCAGTGATGAATTTGTCCTGAGTGATCACCATCTACACCTGATCAATACAGTGGACTTGCTGCATCAGTCCCAACAAAACCCTCCACAAAGCTCTCCTGGCTCTCCCTTGTGCTCTTCCATTCTTCCACCCCTGAAGTTTTGCCGAAGTATCTCATTCTCTGGTTCAAGTGAAACCACCAGCATATCATAAGAGAAGATGCCCATGCCCAGGGCACACACACTGAAGTGTGGAAATGTACCACATTATGGACACAAATGTACACAAAGTGTAGCAGAGGTAGCAATTCTCACAGTTTCTTCTCTCTCCTGTCCAGGCTGGTGACCTGAATGAATTGGAACTGGCATTTCTAATCCTGCCAGAGATACTGAGTGTTAGAAACGCCCCTGATCCCCAAAGGAAAAGAAATGCAAGGATTTCTGTAGACATGACCTGCTCAAATGAGCATTATGAATGTCCCAGATGACCTGAGGCAATTGCAAACAAGCCGGTTCTGAAATGAGCCAGTTCACAACTTATTGCAGACTACAAAGGGCCTAAATCTGCTGAAGAGCTGATTTGTAAGGTCACAGCACATGTGGCTTTCCCTACATAAATGTTTTTAATAAGACTTGAAATTAAGGGTAGAAAAACTTCATTGTAGAAAATCTTGATATTCAACAGCTATAATTTTTTAAATGCATTTTTCTGGTGAAGAGTG
>WAAE01018354.1:0-12401 GCA_013400495.1 Nicator chloris | reverse complement strand
TGAAACCAACTACCACACCCCCAAAACTTGGAGAAAAAGATTCCCAGAGAGGAAAACTAAGTAACTCATAGCATGGGAGCTACTTTTTATCTTGAATATTTACAGAGGTTATGGAAGATTTTCTTCATAAAAGAAAACTGGACAAGGCCAAGTCAGATTTTTTTTTTCTGTCTTTGCCACCAGAGGAGAAGGATCCCAGGCAAAATGCAACACATAAGTTTTGAGTTTCAGGAGTTAGGGTGTGGTGCATGCAAAATGACCAAACTTCAGACCACAGATAAAATGAGCGTGATGTAGAGACAGAAGTCATGCTGAGCCAAGGCTAAGGCAACATGATTGCTAAGAACAAATAGACTCTTTTCAAACAAGCTTGCTGTATTTAGAGGCTTGCATCCCTGTTTGGAAAAAAGTCTACTTGTTCTAAATCAAAGATTTACGTATCTTCCTAAATCAAAGCATTTTGTACTCAGACACTGGTCTGGATATCTGATTACACAGACAGAAGCACTCAAGTAATTCTGCTGCTGTTTAGGGTCAAAAAGACAGAACAATTCCCTCCAAAAAACGCCCAGGCTAAATTTAAATAAAAAAAAAAACAAAACCCAAAAATCCAAACAGATAAGAAACCCCAAAAGAACATGAACATCAAATTCAGTGATAGTAGCTTCACATTGGATTTTTTCACTATGTCAGCACTCACAAATAAGTGATATAACATTATACTTTATCTGCACAAAACAAGGTCATTACGTGTTGAAAGGACAGAAGAAGCCAGAAGACAAGCTATATGCTCCCCTCAACCTCTCCCTAGCCACATGCTTTAATGCAGAATGTTCAATTACTTGATTGCATACTATTTTCCCACATGCCCCTGCTTCAGTAGCATACAGGAAATGAGGAATCCATATTGTCCTTTTCTTTTCTTCAAGTGGAAAATTCCACCCCAACCTGTTACAGCTTGGCAGAGTCTCAAGCAATTAACAAGATGCTTTAAGAGTAATGTAAGCAGCCGTAAGTGATGGAGCTATTATCTGCGGGTAGTAAAGGCTGAGTGCACTGCAAAATATCAAATACATCCAAGGCTCTCATCTGTTTGTCATTATGGATTCTGATATAAGAAGAGATTAAAAACTTTGGAGTACTTGTAAATTCGATTTTTGACAGGTTTTAAGAGCGCAACGACTTCACAAACTAAATTCCTAGAACTTTGAGGAGATTTCTGAGTGGGGCACCTAGAAACAAAACTACAATATGTCACTCTAAATATCAAATTGTAAAGAGAGAAATTGTATTCCCCTGAACTTCACAGATGAAAACTGGGAGGACCTGTTGACTTCCTCGAAGGCAGGGANTGAGGGGAGACCTCACGGCAGTTATGATCATTTGGAGGGGAAAAGGATGGGCAGGCACTGATCTCTTCTCTGTGGTGACCAGTGACAGGACCTGAGGCAATGGCCTGAAGCTGTGTCAGGGGAGGCTTAGGTTGGATATTAGGAAAAGGTTCTTCACCTAAGGGGTGGCTGGACACTGGAACAGGCTCCCTAGGGAAGTGGTCACCGCACCAGCCTGGCAGAGATTGAGAAGAGTCTGAACAATACTATCAGGCACATGGTGTGACTTTTGGGGATAGCGCTGTGCAGCCTGTGAAGGGCCAGGAGTTGGACTCAATGATCCTTGTGGGTGTCTTCCAGCTGAGTTGATTGAGTGATTCTGTGACTTTTAGCAGATAATTCTCTATAGCTGAACATTTTTTTCTGAGGAACCTGTAACAAGAATTCCTATATTATAAGTAATTAGAACATAGATTACTACAGAAGGATGCACTGTAAGGGGGTCTGTTAATTAATTCCATCTTATAAATGAAGAAAAGAAAAAGTTGAAAATTGACAACAGCTCCTACCACTGCCATACTCAAAACCTAGAATAGAATCAAGCAACAGGCAACTGAACCATTAATTCAATCAAGTGAATTTATGCATTAGGCTTATGCAATTCAGTAATAGCTACGCCACTTTGAGATAATTTTCCAACAAAATGTCAGAGAAAACATGTATGGCTTGATTTCTGTAATTCAGGATGCATTTGTGTGTCTGAGATTAACATAAGAAAAGTATTTGCCATTTACAATCATGGATTCTTATAAACTTGCAAGACAAATGATTTAGGCATTAGAAAGATAACAAGAGTGTCCAGTGGCAGAGAATATGCAAACCAACATGTAAGCAAATTTCTTTATTTACTTTAGCAATTACTTTTTTTGTAAAATCTTTCAAATCTCATGCTAAAAATCTGAAATATCACACACAGACATCATTAATAAAACCTGTCAGATCTGTAAAGCTCAACAGAGGTAACAACAACAGAGAAAGAATTTCATGGCAGCTAGAACCTTAAGATATAAATGGTCAATTATTTCCAGTCCCTAATCTGTATCAACACAGACATGTGCAGCATTGCCTGCACAATGACTGGTGGTAATAAATTCAACAGATGACTGGAATAAAATGAGGCCAATCAGTATTTCAAAACTGTTTGCAGCTTCACAGGGGTTAGTTCAGTTAATATTTTCTGAATTTTATGAACCCACTTCTTGTCTTATTCTACTAGAAAGATCATATATTATTAACCTGTAATTCTCATTTACTAATGTAGTGCCAACAAAACATTAATATGCAACTGAAACACCATTTAAAGCAGTGCATAGAAAGTTCATTAACATTTCTATTAATACTTTCACAGAAATCAAAAACAGGATACCTTTTAGCTAAATTTACACCACCAAAATTAAAGTCCCTATACTCAAGTGGATTTTATTCAACAGAAAGACTATTGAAAAACTACTGTTCACCAACAGTATTTTCTCACATTTGCTCAGAATCCTTGGAATTTAAAAATAATCCGTCAAAATAAAATTAAAAAAAAAAATCCCACAAAAATAATAAACTAGCCAAAAAACTCCCCACTAGAATCATGCCAGGATATTAATTGTAATTAAATATATTTGATTAGCATAGCTTTAACAATAATTAACATATAATTAATGAAAACTAAAACCCCATAACAATCATAATAAACATTAAATATTTATATTAAACAATGGTGCTAACAAAAGATTAGCTTGCTAGCAGCCATTTTCCCTAAAGGCTAATATCTTACTTGATAATTAAGTGGAATGTGTTTGTAAGAAAAATTCATTTTAAAAAAGGGCACAAGATTTTCCAATACATACCACATATTGTTAAAAAGCAAAATTAGGTAGCATTTACATGAATGTATGTTACATGGTTCTAGCTTAATCTCTCATCTGTTGACTTCCTGTTTTTTCTGTTTCAGATGCATATAGACATACCAAGCAAAGGCCATATCCTGGTAGGGAGCATGCCAGACTTTCTAACCAGAAAGCAGAATAGAACCGTGGATGTAAAAGCATTGTACCTCCACAGGTGTAACATACCCATACTTTCAGATTAAGAAGGTATGTCCCTCCAGTGGTCCTCCTTTTAGGAAGGAAAAGACAACTGAAAAATTATCTCCATAAAGGAGACAGTGTAGAGTAAACATGCCTTGCATCATCCCTATATATGCTAATAATCTGGCCCTCAAATTTCAGGGTGGTGAAACTGTAATATAGAAAACATAAAATTGGACACGGACAAGACACAAGATGTCAAAACACAAAGGAAGATGGAGATGCCCTTTGAAAATAAAAATCTCTAATATATACATTCCACCAGCATTTAATTTTTCCATCATCTCTTTTAATTGAGAGTATAAACAAGTGGCCTTAGAAAATGATGGAGAGTCCCTTTTACAGAATAATCTCCTTGAAGATTTCAAGGAATGCATTGTATTTTATCAGGGTTTTTGATGTTTTTTTTCACATTTACTTAAGCTGAACAAATTATTAAAGGCCTCAATTAGCTGAAGCAAAGCCTTACCTGATTTAATTACACCACTAAGCTACTTTTGAAGGAAAATACCTAAAGTAGAAAACAGATATAAATGTAGGGCAAAATAACATCAGTTGCAGCATGGAACAGCATGGACATTGCACAGCTGTTTCCTGCTGTTCAAAGGCTTCCAGTGAAAGAAGTATACTGACAAAAATAGAGGCATTGAGCTCACAAATGATAGGTATTTTCATTTCCATGCCAGTACAGGTTTCTTTAAAACTCTATTAATAGAAGCACTTTCCATTAGAATCATGCCTAACTGGGATCCCTGTAGTCCATTTTCAGTATTGGACCATCTTTTTGGTCTACAAATGTTATGATTATACTTATTTTCATATAAAACCCTGCAGGTTTAAATAAAAATGTATTTCATCCTTAGAATCAGCTTTTTCAGACTACTACCTAAGAAAACTCAAGCATTTCACATTAAAATATAGATCAATAGTCCAAAAAGATAGAACTAAGAAAATCTGGGAACATGGGGGGAAAAAACCCAACCAAACATGTTCTCAAACATTGAATCAATTACCATCTTCAGCAATCCACTGTTGTTACCTTCCTACCCAACTTGATTCCTTCAAAGCAAAGTCAAAAAAACAGGAGACACTGCAATCAGATTGAAGATTCATACTTAGAATCATAGAATCACAGAATCACTTAGGTTAAGAAAGAAATCAAACATTTGTCCAACCTTTGACTGAACATCACGTCAACTACATCATTGCAGTACATGTCACATCCAGTCACTTCTTGAACACTTACAAGGATGGTGACTGCACCACTTCCCTGGGTAGCCCATTGCAATTCTTGACAACCTTTTCAGTGAATAAATTCTTCCTGATGTTCAGCCTCCCCTGGCACAGCTTGTTGTTGTTTCCTCTTGTTGTATTGCTGGTTGCCTGGCAGAAGAGACCAACCCACAGCTGGCTACTTTCAGATAGTTGAAGAGAGCGATAAAGTCTCTCCTGACTCTTCTCCAGGCTGAATATGGCCAGCTCCCTCAGCTGTTTCTTGTAGGACTTTTGCTCCAAACCCCTCATCAGCTCCACTGCCCTTGTCTGGGAATTCTCCAGCACCTCAATGTCTGCCTTGTAGTGATGGGCCCAGAACTGGACAGAGGATTCAAGGTGTGGCCTCACCAGTGCAGAGAACAGAGAGTCAATAACTTCCCTGGTCTGGCTGGCCACACTATTTCTGATACAAGCCAGTATGCCTGGGCACACTGGCTCATGTTCAGCTCTTGGTGACCAACACCCCCAGATCCTTTTTCTGGGGGCTGCTTTCCAGCCACTCCTCCCCCCTGCCTGTGGTTGTTGTGACCCAAGTACAGGACTCAGCAATTCACCTTATTGAATCTCATACAATTGGCCTTGACCCATCATCAATCCAGCCTGCTCAGCTCCTTCTGCAGAGCCTTATTGCTCTGCAGCAGATCAATACTCCCAACTCAACTTAGTGTCATCTGTGAACTTACTGAGGGTGCATTCAATCTCCTCATCCAGATCATCAGTAAAGATATTAAACAGGACTGGCCCTAATACTGAGCCGTGTGGAACATCACCAGGGACTGGCTGCCAGCTGGATGCAGCACTTAGCTACTTAGCTTTGGACACCAGATATAAACTACCACAGTCTGCAAAGTCTCAGAGGGGGAAGGGTTAAAGCATCAGAATGAGGGTAGGAATGGGGAGAGAAGGAAGCCCAGCATTTTATTCCCATCACCATTGGAGAGGACACCATTCTTATTTCCATGGAACATGCAATAAAAAGTATATATGGAAGGAAAAAACACCCCTTTTTCTATCCAAGCTAGTTTTAAAAGAAAAAAATACTTGTAATGTATACTTCATAAGAAATGACCAGTAAAACTTCATGAGATATATAGGAAGCACACTGATGACTAAAGCTTAGATAAGTGCAGGTATCATACTCTGCATAAGTTATGATGTGGGGTATGTATTTTACAGCTTAATCATCTTTGGATCTTATAAATTAAGTGTTGCTCAGCATGCACAGTAAAACTATACCAAAGGGTTTCCTGGAGTTCTAAACACTATTTCAAAATAATTCAATAAGAAAGCATCTAATGGGAGCAAGGGGTAAATGGGATAGGAGCCTTAACAATATTAACAGGTTTGTAGAAACAGCCACATCCACCCAAAAGCATAATCAAGTAAAGTGATAGCTATGTTATAATCATCAGCACAAAAAGTCTTTCTGCATGCTAAGCCTTTGTACTTACAATACAAACCTCTGCACCAGATGTAAAATCTGGCTCCCCTTTTCTGGACTGTACACTTCAAATGATTTGTTTTCTGTCCATGTGCAATCCAGCAGATTCACAAGGAGAAATTTAAACTTTGTGCATCATGAACTGTATTCACTCCTGCAAGGTTAGCTTTTTTGTGACTTGCATTTCTCATAAAAAATGTTTGTAAGGCTTTGCCTGAAGTGCATTTGAAAATAGACATTCAGAGGTTATTTAGCAAGGGCAGATAAAGTGCAATCAAGACATTTGTCTTTATGACAGTATCTTGCCAATCTACACCTGAACAATGCCACCCCACCATCTTTCTTGTTACTGTTTGGTATTAAAAATAAAGCCTCCATGGTCCACTTCACACCACTTAACTGTCAGGAGTATGAATTACTGTAGCAGGTGGGCTAGTGTGGTTTTAAAAGCAGTGTAATACAATCAACTGTACAATATCAGGTTTCAAGGAACGCAAAAGACATCTAGAGCAGAGGCTGATTCTTCAGCAATCCTAATATTGGCATTAAAGTGTTCAAGATCCCACAGGGACCATTTTATCTTTTGACCTCAGGCTTTAATTGAAACTTTAAACAAAATATATTACCTATTTAATACAGCTAAGCTGGACTCTCTTCTTTGTAATGCAAGTTGCCATGCCAAACAAATTAATCTGTGTAACCTTAGCATGTACTTTTTAATTTACATCAAAGCAATATGGTATACAGAAAATAAATACCAAGCCAACCTTATACAGCTTGTCGAATAATTATTTTGATTCTAGTTTTAAAGTTTCAATTTTTAGCTGTTTTGGGTTTTCCTAAGAAAAAAAAAAAGAAAAGTTTTTATTTCTTGATACAATGCCAAAGAAACATATGGTTTCCTTAGCTGAGTTGTTGCACACCTGGCAAAATAAATCACAGCAACAGCAGACCAAAATCTTCCCCGCAACTTTTTCACATGCACAAACTTAAAACATCTGATGCTGGTATTACAGCCCTGTATTTGTACCATGAAAAAAATGCCAAGTCAAATGGATGCCTGCCTCTTGAGCCCCAAGACTTCTTTTTCCCATTAAGACGCAAGTTACAGAGAGTTTTAAAGGATGAGAGTCTGTCAGGCAGACTGACACACCAGAGGAATGAGTCATTGGGCCTGTCAGAGCAAACGGCCAATAGAAGCAAGCACAGGAAAAGAAGTGTAACACAAACAGGGAAAGCAGGCGGTGTAAAGGCTTAGCACTGCTGGAGTGTTAATGCTACTGCACTCAGAGTGCTGAAGTTCAAACCTCATTCAGTTTAAACAGTTCATCTCCTGTTTATTCTCTTTAAAGTAGGTCATGTACATCATACAGGAGAAAAAAAACCTTCTAAAAAATCTTCAATTACATGAATGAATGAGTAGTTATTAAAAATCAGAGGAAGCACTGTTGTCACCCTAGTTTTTCTGCCTTCTGATGTTTTGTTTCTTGAAATTCCTTTCCAATGGTTTTGCTGTAAATTAGACACTTGTTTATGCTTAGTTTTATCTTTGTTTTCATTCCTTCTTAGAGGAGAGCTCTTGATAGACATCTGTCTCAACCAATGTGATTGGAGAGGTGTTAACTTTGCCTACCAATCACTGGCCTTGTTTGAAAAACTATATAAGGAGTCAGATTTGAATAACGTTAGATTATTAGCTTTCTAAACTTCACAGAGTCTGCGTCTCTTCATTTCGTGTCCTACTGCAACACACTGTTTCCTTATATGACATACCAATATGTACCAATGTGTGTGCCACTCAACCAAGCAAAGAGATTGCCAGAGACTGGGAATAGTCATCACCATCACCATAGCAGATAATCCTCAAACTGCGACTATTCTTGGATTTCATGATACGCTGTGAAGACTTTTTCCACATTTAAGGAGATGGGAAAGACTACTTGCTTCTGCTACTTCCCAAGAAGATGGGGAGCACTCCCCAGTTTCTCCCCTTCCTGCCCAGCAATGAGCATACAAAGAGTGGGGACAGCTCAGTCAGGTTTATGCAATTGCAAGTGCACAAGACAGGACTGGCCTATTTCAGTTCCTCTAGTCTCTCTTTTAAAGGGAAGAAGTGGGCAGACAAGTTTATGTAATGCTGTTTATCAAAGAAAGTGTTATAGCGAATGTGTTTATAATTTTGTCTTGAACATCAAAACAGAAATAAACACTCCAGGCGGCCTTCTGATACTCAGTGACACCGTACGAGTGGCAAAGCGGATGCACTCCTGATAATGGATGTGGTTGCCTTGTTCTCCTGTCACACACTAAGCAAAGAGAAGACTGAAAAGGTGTTTAGGATTTATCTCACCCAACTCAAGCTACTAAGTCTGTCATCTCAGCTCCTTTTAGAGGAGAAGTATGCTTTCAGGGATTATGTGGATAATCATAAATAGATGTCTAAATCAGAAGGGCTTCATTATTCCCCAGAGGTATGGTTTTCTTTCCACACTATGAAGAAGCATAGCTACCTAGCTCTGTCTTGTCATCTCAGGTAGGAGAGACTAAATGCAGCCATGTAGGCTTATGTAGACACACCCAGGACAGCTTTGAACAAATCAGGGTGAGTCCTGTTAATACAGCTGCATTGCATTCTATTCAAGTCACTACCAACTTTAGGTGGCCTCTTGGATTGCCTTTGCACCATAACCTACAAGCAACACTTCGGCAACCAGTGCAATGCAAGTTCTGTCTTTCCTGCAAAAGCTGCAATCACAACAGCAACCAAAATACAAATATAAGCTTTGTTAATGGTAAGCTGAAATTCTCAGAGCTTCACAAGGAGCTATGGCACACTCAGTTGACCTGTCTTGTTATGCCACCAGGACATTCATGAAGTGCTGGCAGCAGCTTCAAGGAAGCAGAAGCCAGAGTATGGGCTAAGGAGAGAGGGGAGGAAGTGTAGCAGGAGACAAGCATTACATGCTAGAAACAGTTTATGTTTTCCAATTTTGTATTCTGAGGAAAACTTTTATCAGAATTATGAATAATGTATTGACACTAAAGAGGGTAGTCAAACTTCAGAGAATTTGCTGAAGCACTGCAGTCACTATGGGACACTGATAGTAAGCACTGACTGTTGATACCATCACCAAACTGATCAGCAAATGCTGATAAATAAAGCTAATAAAACAATAATTTTGCTAAGACTGACAGTGAACAAAAGTATATGTAATTATCAATTGGTGCAATTTGTGGATTTTAGCCATTGGGATCCATCTGGTAAAGCTTAGTGTTCAGGGAGAAGCAAGTCTCCGTTGAACTGTATGAACTGCTAAGAAACTGCTTAGACTGACATTAGATACTTTCACTGTAGCAAGAGAACTACTTAATCTACCATTTACATTTACATTTCTTAAACATACAGCATCAGTTACAACCACAATTTTACTTTTTCCTGTGCCCTAGTACTCGTAAGGTACTAAAAAAAGATCTCTTTCCTGAATAAGTAGTCAACAACTGTGTAAAAGCAATTGGTATCAACCAATACATTCCCTTGTATACAAGGCACTGGCAGCGGGGAATCACACAAAACCCCATATGCTTCCTGTTGATCCTCATTGTTTCCACAGATATTTTTAATTGTTCCACTTCGAACTACTTTAAAATAAAGGTTCTTACATCCTTTCCTATCCCAAACAAGAGAGTATTGGGCCAAACACTGAGGTTGCTTAGCAGAAACACATGAGCTTTGAGAGAGAATTCCACTTACAAGCATCTCTGGAACAATAAGAACCAGCATTCTTGTTTTCAGATCTGAGTACTACAAGGAATAACTCATATTATCATCTTGCTTTTATCTGTTTAATGTATTCCATATAAAAATGCAATGAAGAATATGAGGAACTGAAGTTAAACAAAATGACACCTCACAGATAAACTGAAGGAGTTTTGCAGTACTCAAAGGACTCCTAAAATTTTGAAGGACAGATAGCTGGTCCTGGAAGAAAAATAAGAAGAATTCTCTCATTGTAGACATCTAAGCTAAAGTACATCAGCTGGAAATAGGTTTTTGGCACAACCTAAAAAAAAATACAACTATCTCTGTAGGTCTGTTTGAACACCTTGTTGCTTTACAAGGCATTTCAACATCTAATACCCACACACATGTGGGCACATGGGGCCTCCAAAGTAGTGGATGAGAGATTCGAGAGACAAAGAAAAACACTAATCCATGCATTCTGAATGTAAAACTGCTACACTGACACTCTTAAAGGTAATCCAGTGTCTAATAGTCTCATCATCTATTGTACCTCATCCAGCCCTGCAGTTGCTGGCATTTAAGCTCTGAACCTAGTTTGGCTTGTACTGAAGGTAATTATTTTTGGGTTTTATTAGCCCATTAATGTGAGCACCAGTTGCCTGGATAAGGTCTTTGTTTCACCCTGACTCCTCAAATACCATTCTGAAGCACCAGTAAGGCACTTACCCATCATGTTATATAGACTCTGTGGTGCAAACTGCCTCGGCATTTTCTGTATTGCTTCTTTGTAAACTGTAAGGGCCTCCTGAAAAGAGACACACAGGTGGGAAAACACCAACTTAAAAAGCATCCTTTCACATCAAGTAAAACCAAACTATCTTCCTTCCCCAAATGAAAAGTGCAGGGATAGAGAAAACACATCAACATCAGAAATGCCCCAAAAAGTGCAAAATTTCTCCTTTTAAAAAGGGTTTTTTTACCTGAATTTTACCCAATTCAGTGAGGTTTATAGACAAGAGATCAAGTTAGTTCCAATATTGCAACTTCTTTTCCAGGCAAGAGTAACAAGGATATTTTTTCATACCTCTTAATGATTGATGAGTTTATAAACATAAAATTCTACAGGCTGTCAAAGAATATGGAGTATTATTGAACTGCAGACAATATGGAGTATTATTGAACTGCAGACAAAGGACATTCTGATGATTAACTACACTAAGTGACCTAAAAATAAAGAAATCATTGTTTACTGCCAAATAATAACAAAGCATAATCCTCACAACTGAAGCCTGCTCCACAGAAAGGATAAGATGCACTATAAAGTCAAGAAAGCCAGAATTGGAATCCCTTTGCAAATTTGCTGTGCCTTGAATTACCTCATCACACATTTATTCACTCACCACTTTGGACACTTGCTGGTCAGTCTGTTAGCTCTGCATCAAATAGTCACAGCTTATAAAAGCTGCAATGACCACCAGGAAGAAATGTGAAGTTTTATATTCTTAAAAACTCTTGTATCTTGCAAGTATTGAACTCCAACTCTACACTCTATCGGCTGTGCAAACAACATGCTGCTGTTCTCTTCTCTGTATAAATGCATTAGCTGTCTGTATTTTAAGCAATTAGTAACTCCATCTGACAGAGTTGGATGCAGCAGACAGATGACAGGGAATCTGTCCGGTTTGTGGATGCCTGATCTTAAGCAGTTGACATAACTGTCATGGTCAGGAACACTTTACATGGATCAAAATCACTCACAACTCCTGCTCTGAAGTATGCTTGACAATGCAAAGAGAGAATGAGCATGAATTTGCTAAAGGTCAAACCTCAAGTGGATGTCCAGTTTCAGTTACACTCATCAGGAAAAATGGAAAGGAATCACAACAGTCACAGTTGAATGTTTAAATGAGAATGGATAGCTTGGGTGCAGTTTATTGTTACATGAAAAATATCCAACCCACTTCAGCACTTAGGTCAAGTTATCTGAAAATAACACACAGCAGGATGTTTTCAATCACCGAAGTTTTAAATTATTTCAACTGGGTCTTATTTTTGGAGACTTAAATGCAAGCATAATTGCACTTTGCCAGCTAAAGACGGACTTACTGTGTTTTGAATTATAATGCCTCTACACTTTAGGTTGACTGGCCTTTAATCAGGTTTTATCCTTGAATACCAGCTGTGGGTACAAAGCCAAAACCAATGAGCTAACACATATCAGATGTGACCACTGCTGATGTTGACTCTGACATGAGAACGTCACGCTGCTAATTAATAGCATTACACCAGTGGCTGTAGAGAACAAATATTCTCCGTTGAGAATGCTAATCTTGATCTGGTGAAATTCAATCAATGTATGTGGTATATTTTGAAAGTCTGGGTGGAAGTAGTACATATTATTTGTATGTGAAGGTTTTATAAATATGTTATATACAAATCTGAGGTCTTACCTCATAGTGTCCTTGTTCATGAAA
>WAAE01018353.1:0-13240 GCA_013400495.1 Nicator chloris | reverse complement strand
CTTCAGGACTGGAATCAAAGTGGTGATCCAAAGAAAAATTGATTTCCACCTCACTGCAACTTCCTAAATAACCAGATTTGCTCTCCTGGTGGTTTGCTGTCTTACTTGACCTGTCTTTTCATTTTGTACAGAAAATTTACACTGTTAGATAGCACTTCTGCTGCCTTTTGGAAGCTGTTCTCCAGACAGACTTTGGTGCAGCTACACGCATCTGCTTTGTGTTCATAGATGCCTAAGGCTTAAACAGAGAGTCTTTGTCACCACCAGGCTAAAACTGGCACATAACTGTTATGGGGGAGCTGTCAAACCATAGTGTGTCTGACTCTTGCTGTTCAGATGAAGTTCCAAAAACAACACTGCTTCTGTGAACAAAGCCCAGTCCATAATTGCACCACAGAAAACACTCAAATACAAGATCTGCTTTCTGCCCATATAAATGTGGTTGTATACACTTAAAACACTGTCTGATACTAGCTTTTGTGTGCTTTTATTATGGGATGTAAATTAATGTTTATAAAACTGACAATTTTTTAAAATTTTAATTTAAATTGTAAGACTAAGAATCTCTTAAGCCAGAGAGGATGTGAATAAGTATAACTGAAAAGCTGAAGCAAAGTGGTAGTTTTGGTTTTAAAGGACTTATTTAAGTGAGGGGAGAGAGTTGTCAAAAACTTGGTCTTACGTATGTCCTCAGTCTTTAAGCAGAATTGTCCTTTGAAATCAAGGACCTGGGTTTTGATCAATGCATAACAAGTTACTGCATTTAAAAGTAAATTCACATAGGTAACTAATCTGACATCCTGTCCAGAAGGAACAATTCTTTTAGAATTTGCATTCCTTGATCTTTGTCAGGTTGGGCTAGGGTGGCTGTGAGGCACAGTTTGCTGAGGTGCTAGGGACAGGGCAATAATTCAGGCATTGAAGAAGGCAATGCTGAAAATGCTGCTGCTGAAACCTCATGTAAGAGAGACACATCTGATTGTTGTGTTGGTCTAACATGCACATTTACAGCCACTACTGTCAAAACAAAAGTCAGCATCTCACAGGGATGGAACAAAACAAAACAGCTTCCATAAATGTCAAATGTTTCACTTTGTTAGTTCTCATAAGGATTAGGGAGGCAGGGAGCATGTCAATGGGACTGAATAATTATGGCATAATTAATCTTGACAATATGTATTTCTCCACTGGGCAAGGATCACTGAGAAGAAGTGGGCTCAGCTTGTAACTCCAGCCCCCTATTTTTTTTATTTCTATGGATATGTTTTCAAACATTGATTGTGGAGTGAACCTGAAAGTTGGTGGAATGTTTGTAAAATGGAAGATTAAAGTGGGTGAAGTCTTTAGGAGGGAATAGTTTAATCCTGTACTGTACAAAAGCAAAACAAAATCCTGCATTTCAGTGCTTGTGCTCCCCTTCTCAGTGACCTTTTTTATAGCAGAAATGACCATAGTTGTAACACGTCCTGAGTAGTAATAAATTAGTGTTGAATTTAGTCCACAGAATTTGCACATGTCTCTCCAGGTCTATAGAATCCCTACATTTCTTACTCTAAGCTTATAGCAGATTGTTGTG
Source organism: Nicator chloris (assembly GCA_013400495.1). Lineage (NCBI taxonomy): Eukaryota > Metazoa > Chordata > Aves > Passeriformes > Pycnonotidae > Nicator > Nicator chloris. The sequence continues at coordinate 11,664 of WAAE01018353.1, read as the reverse complement.
CCAGTCTGGATAGGACTCTGTATGGCAAATGCCAGTAACAACTTGAGTTTAGTCAAAATTAGGATTTGAACTGACTCTTCCAGAGTTTAACCTGATGTACCTGTAAGCTCTCTAGAGATTTGTGTGGCTTACAAATGCCATGTACGTGACCACAGGACATGTGACGAGTCAGATTCATGTTTGCTCCTGTGGAGTGTACAGAAAACAGCAATGTCATTTTGCTCAAGAATTTTAGCAGTCAGGGTTGCAGCCTTGCTCCAATGGGAGACACATTTGTCAAAGCAGAAAAGGCTTCCCACCACACGCAGCAGCCGTGATTCTTTGCTGCTTTTTACTAGTTTCTGTGATTAGAGTCTACACTTTATTGACAAAATAAATTTTATTTGAAATCTTTACTTTCTGATGCCCTTGCGTTGTTTGGGGGAAGGAGAACATTTGAGTGATCTGTAGGATGAGGACATCTGCATTCTGGTTTGGTTTTGTGTGAATATGTTCCATGGTAGTGCAGCTCCCTAAGTAGCTGCTTACCTGGTGCTGTGACAATGTTAACAGAGCTGAGGTTTCTGTTTACATGTTCCTAAGGAAACAGCAGTTCCTAATGTGTTTTGTAATGCAAGTTCTACTTTGCAATGTCTTTTTCCAGGCTGGTAAAACCTCTGAAGCAAAGGACTCTTTTCTGTATTATTTGTTTGCACAGTGAATTATTCTGAAAGATAAAACAGAAATGAAAACTAGCCAATAGCAATGTGATGTTCTTCTGAAATAAGTATACATTCAGTATGTATTCGGAATAGAAAGTTATTTGCATGGGTTTAATATCCCAGTGGGTTGGAGTCTCATGATATTTTGGGACTCCCATGTCCTTTACTGTGCTTACAGAAGTTCCTCAAGCGGAAGACAGATGAGATACTGGCTGAACCTGCATTTTAGCCCCATGAAGTTGGCTGTGTAATGAGATTATAGAGCTGTGGACATTTCCAACTACAGCCATAATGCTAGTAGAAATTTCAAGAGCATAGCATGTCTGAAACTGGAACAAAGACACTGAAAGCCAGGAAATAAATCTGGGACAAACGTCCCTGATCTTTTCCTTCTTACTTTTTTTTCTTTCTTTCTTTTTTGTGATTTAGGCACTTAGTAAACCCTGAGGTCTCTTGAGAGTTGTGATGAGGAAGTTTCTAAAAATGTAGATTGTACCTAAGGCAGATGAAAGCATTTAATGTTTAATCACTTATAAATGCATTTGTTTTCTCCACACATAAAATGTTTTGTTTCAAAAACTGGTTCAGTAAAGCACAGGATTAATCTGACTTTGTGCACAGAGTTGGCAGAAGGCCTCTTGCTCCTGTTACAACTGCTTGGGTATAAACCAAGTTTATATAGAGAAACGGTTAAAAAGAATGTTATGTAGATAAATGATTGGTATTTGTTTATTGCTTCTTTGAGTCAGTTGAAACAGGAAGCAGAACTTCCAAAATCATACAATATTTTTGAGCTTATGTGCCACCATTATTGCCTGGAGTCAAAGTTCTTACTTGGGGAGTTATTTGCATGAAGGAAAGACTTGCCAGTTTCAGGAAGAGTAATGTGGAGTCAGTTGTTTGTGGTAATGGAGGGGGTCAGATTTCTGATTCATTGGGGGTTAGAAGGGAAAAAGTATTAAAACACATAATAAAGGAAAAGATCTTTTTGTAGTGGAAGGAGGACAAAAAGTTATCTATAAAGGATCTTGATGGAAAATCCTGCCTTTTTAAACATATTGATGAAGCAAAAAAGACAGTTAAAATCCACACACACGAATGATGGCTCTTGGCCTAAATACAAAGGTACTTTCTTCAGATCTAATATAGTTCTGCTTTTAATGTCCCATATTCAGAAGTTGCTGTTTAAAATTTGAGATTCTTTGGACTCATGTTTGTCAAGGCCTCATCTTCAGTGTTGCCATTTTTTTCTCTAGGATAAAAGCAGCCATAATCCAGGAAAATTCTAGGCTTGCCAAAATTTACAGACACACTGTATTTGTATGTGTATGTGTTCCATAGCCCCAACATATTGTATTTTTACATTTTTCCATCTTTGCAAGTATTTCCTGATGGAATTGTCAAATTGCTGGGTGGCTTGAGTAAGTGCATTGAGGTCCATCAAGTGTTTGCTACAGCAATCAGCAGGACAATATATGTACAGAGCTTAACCATTCAGTTTCTGGCCAAAATAGGTGTCTTTGAAGAAACTTTCAGTTGTTTATGCATTTCCTCTCAGAGAAAATAGTCTCTTAACACACAGGATGAGTTATTTTCCCTATGTATTGAGTAAAGTTTTTTGGAAGAAAAAATTTTGTTACCTTTTGTATGGAAAATTATGTAGAACTTTGGGGCAGCTGCAGGGTTACAGTCCCTGAAATGCTGAGAGGCAGCTGTGCAGGGCATGAGGGTTTTCTGCTCTAGCTAAAGAAATAAAGTCATGTTTGGCAGGCTTTGTATGTTCAGGAATGTGTTCAGTAGTAAAAGGACTTCTTCTAGTGGCTGGTACTGCTTTTCAGAGAGGCAAATACATAATTTCTGTAAACAGCCAATCTTCGTGTAAACACTGGTAGTTTTCACAGGACTAATTGATGTATTAAGCTTGTTTTGCTGAACCATATGCAACAGATTAAGGTCAGCAATCATTTTTCAAACACAAAGGACAAAAAGCAAATTATATGCAAGGATAGTTCTAGTGTAGAACTGGAGTTGATAATAAGTTTCACAATATCTCGCTGCTTTGGCAGCGACACCATTTAGAGACCATGACAAATAATCTGTAACAGAAATCACTATCAATGAGCAGGGCAAACTCAGCTTGGTGAATTATGTGTTTAGGGACTCCTACCACATTTTCTGCTGTGGTCTGTGAATGAGCAGGCTTGGGATCTAGATGTTGCTTGAGGGAATTACGCACATCTGCTCCTGTCACTTCTGTAGTGCTTCCCAATATCCCTCTCTCGTGTGGTACCTACGTGGTATTTTTGACTAACATGGCATCCTGTGGTTTTAAGTCAGAATGGAAGGGTCTTCTATACCTTTGCTCTAGATCTACTGTACTACTACAAATTGATATAATTTACTGCTAGAGTTTCATCACTGAGAAAGCCCCACATTTCAGACTGATGTAAAGGCTCGCCTGAAGGCTGGGGAGCTGGAAAGAAAGAAGAGTGCTGACATGTTTATTTTTGACTGCTTGCTGTTAATAAAGCCAGCTGCATTGCTTCAGCAGCCATGTGGCTAACTCAAAGTTTGCCTGGCATCACATGGTAAAAGTGCTTTTCATGATAAATTTGCTCTGCTATCCTCAGCACATTTTCATCTCTGAGGTACACTTCCATCTCTGATGAAATTGAAATTCAGTGCCATTGGAGTTGTTCTATGCCTGGAGAAGAGTGACTGAAAGGAATGAACTTATGGTTTCCTAGCTATGTTAAGAAAGAAAATTAGCAGACTATGAAACAACAGCAGTCAAGTTCCTGTGTTCCCAAAATATTTAATAAATGAATATCTAACTCTTTCAACCAGAAATATGGCAGCATAGCACGAAAATCTTGGAGATAAAGCACGCTGGCTTAATGCAGTCCCTTGTGAAGTAACCACGTGATCCCATGATAGAGTCAGGCGATGTTTAAATATCAGTAAAACAAATGGCCCCGAGTGCAAAGGGCAGGGTTTCTTACAGCAAGTGTAGAGTAGCCAATGTACATCGTGGACACTAAGGTTTGCCCTGAAGTAGGATACAAATATCTGTCCACCCAAACGGCAGCTGTGCACCTGAGATTTTCAGAGTGTGAATGCTAAAGTAGGTGGTATCCACTGGGTGGCCAAAATTACTTCATATTAATTAATCTACTTTGAATAATGGCATTTATCTATCTAGTCCTTAATGATCCCATTTTCTTCCTTACTTTTTCACATTGCTATCTTAAAGTGTTTGTTTGAAATAACTATGAGTATGTATTCAGGTGTGCTGGATTTGGCTGGGGTAGAGTTGATTTTCTTTTTGGTGGCTGGTATGTGGCTGTGTTTTGGATTTGTGCTGAACACAGGGTAATAGTAAAAAGATGTTTTTGTTATTGCTGAGTAGGGCTTGCACAGAGCCAAGGCCTGTTCTGCTGTTCATATGACCTCTCATGCAGGTACCATCCCTAGAGCAGATTAGAAATAAGGGCATAGCTTCATATAGAGCTATTTGCAGAGGGAATTTCCTTGGCTAAGGAGAATACGTGTCAGCCACATGAAGGCAATTTTAAGACCCCTTTCATGCCTCTTAGTTTCTAAACAAATACATTGCAGGGCAATCTTGTCTGGAAAAGAGCAATAGTAGATTATTAAAGCCAAAAGATAAGGAATAAGCCAAGTTGTTGAGCTCTGCACATTTTACATATAAGTGACTTACATTTGCAAGGGGAATAAATATAGAGCATATCACTGATGTGCAAGCCTAATTAATTAAATTGAATCAGATAAACAGGACAAAGCATGAGACTCTATTATATCCACCAAAATCCCTGTTTCTCAAAGCCTCACGCAAATAAATACTATCTGGCATCATGCCAGCAAATCTGAAGTGTCTGGACTACATAATTTATCAGAGGTAACCAATTACCTTAATCTTCTGTGACTTGACTTCCTAGTATGAATAACCAACTTTTATATCTCTGTTTATCCTAAAATACAACTGAATATCATTGCTTTGAAGTAAGAGCCTTAAATCTCCTCTCCTTCAGGGACAAACTACTGACTTCTGTCAACTGTTGTGCTCTGATAACTCCTCTTTGCAAAGACCTCCTTTTCCCAAAAAAAAAAAAAAGCCTTATTGTACATATGCTTGGAACTAGGTATTTTGAACTCAGTTATGTAAGAAATCCGTAACTATGAAGTCTCTGGGAATTAGCTGTTTAAAAAAAAAAAAAAAAAACAAAACCCAAAAAAGACAGTGAACCAGCTGAAGGCTGTTTGCTTTCTAGGATACAGAGAGCTGTTTTAACTTTATTTTCTCTAGCTTTTAATTAGCAGTATAGCTAAGTGTCAGTTTGGGTGTGAAGGAGTTACTTGACTCAGATGTCTGTGTCTGTGGTTGTTCACTGCATGCTTTTACTGCACTCTACCTAGAAAAGTGTTTCATGAACCCTTTCAACTGTGTTATCTGTCAGTTTAGAGAATGCTTCTTGTAGCTTCCTAAGCAGCATTGTGGCATGCACCCATTGTTTAATGGTGTGAATTTAATGTGTGGTGTTCTTCAGCTGCACCGTGGCTCTGCACAGTGAACAACAAACCCAGAGCATCCGACAGTGTGAGGGTGAAAGGTGACAAACAGGGTCCCTGACCTGTGGGGCAGTTCAGGAGCTGTTCCCCAGCTGGGAGGGTTGTGCTTTCTGCACCATGTGAGCAGCGATAGCCTTGGTATTGATGGCAGCTGCGCGGGCAGAGGGGGAAGCTGGAGCAATACATGCCTGGAACTTGCCTCTTGCTTTTAGGCTGTAGCATTCCAGCAGAAAGCAGTTTCAAGGAATACAGTTTGTGATGTAAAGGTGGTCTGGGCTCTGCCCTTGAGCAGGGTTTGGTTTGGGCATGGGCTTCGGTGTAACCTGGGCAATATGTTGTGCCTGTATTTTACCAGACTTGAGGGAGTTAACCTCAAAGAAAGCCTACGACTTTGTCCTTGCTGTTTCTAATATGAAACTACTTTTTTATTTTATTTCTCTTGTCACTTATAAATGTACCTCCAGTCTCTTATTCTTTCTCTCCCCTATCTAATTATATTTTTTTTAAAGGTGCCATTTTCTGCAGATTTTGAGAGGCATTAGCAGCTCCCTTTCTTTTGGCATCCTAAATAAGATGAACACTCAGTGATAGCAGTATAGCAGTGGGAGGTTAACAATCACCCGCTTTAATCAAAAAACTTTACATTTCAAATGTAATCTAGATCTAGGCTGGGGAGAGCTTTCAAAAAGCTGCAGCTTAGATGTTATAATTGGCTATTTTGAGTTATATCACAACTCATTTCTTTTCTATGGTTGCTTTTGATCAATGGGAAGAAAATATATTTAAAACAACTGCTGTAATTAAGATTAAATACCATACTTTTATTGTATTTTTATCTTCTAATAAGCTATTACATTTTTGGAGTCACTTTCTGTCTTACGGTAGTACCTCCATTCTTGATCACATCTATTCAGAAAATATACTGGTAACATTTTTTAAAATAGAGCCATTTTATTTCTATTGCTTCAGAATTTGCAAAATATCATATTTTTATTGCCTTTTGAACACCTTGGATTTATAATGGTCCTGTGATCTGTAAATGAGGACAAATGGAAGGCTAAAAAATCCCTGATGGAAACATTTGTTAAAAGTTCATGCATGGCTTACACTTCACTATCTTCTGTGGCTTGAGGGCCAATGCCTCTGACCAGTGAAGCAGGCAAGAATTTTGCTACTGACTTTGGAAGGGGTAGGTAGAGTCCTCACAGCTCTGCTCAGACCTTAGTACTTTCAAATTACATTACTCAGTTTCTCCCAAGACGTTCTTGGTTTCTTCCACAATTCGGCTTTCCAGTAGGCGATTTGGTCACTGTCTACAAATAAAAAATGCCTTTCACTTTGAAAATTAGGAATTAGTCTCAGGAGGTAAGTACTGGCTTCATGCCACTACAAATGGACGTGGAAGGATTTAGCAAATTCATCCATGCAACTCAGTTTTAATTGCTCTTGCATTGCTGGGAGTAATATTTACTGAGAAATATTCAAGTGCCACAATTTAATCTTTATGACTTTTCTTGCTAGAATGATATGTGTGCAAATCATGTTCTCTGCCTGACAAAGCAAAGATCACTATAAGCCTTCCTTGTCCTTCTCTTCTCCTCAAAATTTCTCAGAACAACCAAAAAAATATATGTTCCATAATGGGAGCAGTTTCCGTGCTACACTCTTTTCTGTTAATCTCATCCTGTTCTTATTTATTCTGAGGCTATGAAGGAGTCAGTGAGCATTCTTTGGGATGAAGAGCAGAGTAACAGACCATGCTATTGCTAGGAGGACTGCTCCTTTCACACCATTAAGAAAGGCAGCTACCGAGGGAATGTCTCTCGCATCCGTATTGTGGCACTGGGATGGTTCATCAGTATCATGGTTATGGTGGTTTAATGTTAATTAGCTGTTAGTGGTTGTCTCTGGGTGAGAGAGATATTGTTCAAAACAAAAATTAATTAAAGTATGTTGATTTGGTTTTGATTACATGCTTAAGGAAAAAGGGCCCCTGTACTCTGGATAATTTTGCCATTGATGATTCACTTTTGTGATTACTCTGATGGCACTTACTTTGTGTGGTTTAATTATATTTTCCTCTAGGTTTGACTTGTCTACTAACACTAATGGTAGGTTGTTTGGTTTGGAGTTTTTTTCAGTTAATGTAAAGTATTTCCTTTTTTCTCCCTTTATTCCTAAAGCAGCCTTTAGGAAGGATACCAGATACCTTGCAGAAGATAGCAGATACCTAGCTTTTATTATTAATTCCCTTTCAGAAATCTATGCTGACTACTCCAGGTCACTTCCTTGGTTTTATATGTCTAAAATAGTTTCCAAGACTATTCACTCCATCAGGAATTGAGCAGTGGTTGGCCACCCTACAGTTCCCCAGATACTTCTCCTTGCCTTTCTTCAAGATAGGAATGACATTTGATTTCTTCCTGTCCTGGGGAGCTTCCTTTGATCACCACGACCTTTCAAAGGTAATTGAAAGTGCCATTGTAATGACACCAGCCAGCACCTTTAGCACTTGAGGATGCCTGTCATCCTAAATAACTCCTCACCTTTTCCCATTTTTATCTACAACTTGCAAGTAACACTAGTTAATTAAATATATAACTATATGCAACTATTTCACAACCATCTTTTTCCCCTTAAAGACATAGTTAACTCTCTCTACTTATCTACTGAGCTCTTGCCCAATGGTACTTTATCAGGTGCAGAATTTAAAATCTTTGACAAACATAACAGAGAAAGTCAACTGTTTCTCTTACAGCAAGGAGGGAGGGAAGTTTGCATTTCTAATTTTATGGTGATAATTATCCAACTGTCATTATTCTGTCTCATGCTTCAGCACAGATTTATAAAGCTGATATCATATGCCTCCTAGGCTGGCTCTCTGAGAAGCAGATAAAATTCTGTCTTTTTACAAGCCTGCAGGGAAGAGCTAATTCAACCAGGTTAGTCATGATTTATGAGCATTTATCCTAATCAGCTTCCCTGACAAGCCTCCCATTGGGGTCCCACTAGGTTTGAAGCAGACACAAAAGTCTAGTTTCATTTCTCATTCTGAGATGTGCAGAACTTTTCAATTCAGAGACTTCCATCTGAACACTTGGTAAAAGTGACTTGAACTTTAACTGCTTTGGAAAGTTTCTAACCAATTTCTAACCCAGGGCCACTGAATGTAGTGCATAGCTCATCTGTGCTTAGTGTTAGGGGTGCTGCTGAGCATTCAGGCAGTGCTTCACATTTTCAATGGATACCAGTCTTAATGTCTATTATCATTCCAAAATCACCTGTTTGGGGTAGTTAACTCTTTGAAATGTAAAGAAATGGAAGCAAGAAAATCAAATATTCCGTCAAACAAGCAATTTAAAAACCAGAAACTGGGGCTGCACAATCTTTTTGGTTTCCTGTTTTTCCTTCAAGCAATGTATTTTTTTTAAATAATGTAAAAAAATTAAAAATCTGTCATTGCACACCGAACAGTTGCTGACTTTGGGGGACACTTGGCTACAGTTTCACAGATGGAGAAATATGTGAAGGGCTTCTATGATGTTCTGAATAATGATTTTCCACCTGGACCTAGTGATGGTTTTACTGCCTGATGTCCATGAGGGATGTTATCTTCTGTGACATTTTTTCTGGTTACTCCCTCCAAGAGTGACATTTAGAAGGAGGTAAGTGTTCATTAGATGGAAGATGTAATTCTGATGTGCTTAAGTGCCTACATATCTCCTGAGAGCGCTGGACTTTGCTTTTTGGGGAGGCTGATGAGGTACTGAGCAAATTCAATGAACAGTGTCAACACTGTCTCTTAATGCTTCAATAGTCATTTCATATGCTTTTCCTTTAGAATTGCAATTTCATATGCTTTTCCTTTAGAATTTGGCTTTTAATACTCACTGTGGCAAGCAGCACTTTTAAAAAAACTGGAAGTGATTATGAAATTCACATGATTACAAAATTCACATGTGAAATGGAAGGGCATGAGGAAGCATTTGTTACTTTGAATGAACAGACCTAGCGAGGTTAAGGATTTTGGCAGTATGGTTTATGTTATCATTCCAACCACAGTTCTCCTCAGATGTATATGGAATCTAACCTGGGGAAGAGAAGCTCAATTTGAAGGATAATTAATTTGTAATTTTCCTTTAGCTGTAAATCTCTCATGTGCAAACCATGACATTTAGGGGAACACAAAGCAATGGTTCATGTCAGGTGCAAAGAGCATTGTTAACATTCTGGAGAATGGTGGAGAATCTTTGGTGTCACAGTTATGTGAGCCTGACAAATGAGGCACAGTTCCAGCAGGTTTCGCTGTGGCTTGTGTCCCGTGGTGTCCAGGCTGGGATCTTCCTCTCCAAGGAAGCCTGAGGTTTTTAGCTCTTCACAGCTCCTTCTGGCTGATGATGTCTGGAGCTTCAATACCAAGCAGGGTACCTGGAATTCAGCTTTCTGGAAGGAGGTCAACCAATGTTTCTAAGCAGCAGAAGCAATCATCCATTGAAATTCCTGATGCTTACAACCTTAGCTGTACACTATCCCTTAGCCAGCACCTGAGAGCTTAGTTGCTTAATAAAAGAACTTAGTTAATTAATTAGAGGAAAAGCTCTTATTAGCTGGAACAGCTTTTAAAACAGCAATAATAACAACAGCATTTATCCACCAGGAAAACTAGAGGTGAAAAAGTTCCTACAGCCAAACGAATTAAAAGTAAAAAGGATAATGAAGGATGTTTAGCCACATTTGCAGAAAGTATATGGAGCATAGGTTCACTGAAAGCCTTGTCCTTATCTAGATTTATACTGCCAGATTTGCTGGTATTATCAGAGCCTCCACAAACACACTTTTTCACCTCTTCATTTGCAGTTCTTATATGTTGATGGTATTTTTATTTTCAAAAAAAGCATTGCCCCTTTTTAGTGGGAGAGTACACACTTTAAACAATGTTTCAGAGAAACTCATGATTCCCACTCACCACTCAGACAAGGCTGAAATATTTGAATTGCTACCTACTTTTTGAGTAAAATATGTATTTTTTTGGTTTCCTGGGCACAGTGATAAAAGCATTCCAAGTTTTTTATAGCTTATGCAGGCAAAGAGTTTTCCTTCTGAAAACCACATTTAGCTGAAAAAAGGGAGAGAGAATTAGTCCACAATCGAAGTCCACTTTCAGTGTGGGCTTATTTCAATAATGCTTTTTTATATGCACTTTTCATTTACATTTAGAATTAGCTTCTGCCCACCCCTACTTATTGTCACACAAATAATTGGTGACTTGGGAAAAATGAAGTATTTTACCCTGTAAGCCTTAAAAGCAAATACTTTGTACTGGAGGAAGCTCATCTTTGTCCCTGATGGAAAACCTTTTCCTCCACTGTTCTCTGTAGCTAGGAGCATTCTTTTTAACAGGTAACAAAGCATCATGCCACAGTCCAAAGGCTGCCTTGGGGCAATCTAAATATTCCTTTATAGGAAGAAAGAAAGAAAAGCAGACATTGGCAGGTATTCAGAATACATATAATGCCCCAAAGCATAAATTTGCAACTCAGGAAAAATTAGTGTCCTCTATTATAAAATCATTGATGTGAATTTTTAATATCCTAAAGTTTGGGGATGTTCAATTCCAGACTTGTGGCTCAGCCCATCAAAAAGAAATGAATCATCTAGATATTGTGGTGACAGATTCATGCTCAGAATATTTATACCACGGTTGTGATTGATACATGAATTTAGACAGTTTAGTTGTAGATTTGCCAATGCTATTTCTCTGTCATCAGTTTGGTGTTTGTGTTCATTATTACAGAACATGAGGTGTATTCCCAAGCACACAGTGACCTCCTGTTAGCAGTTGTATCTAAGAAATTTGCTATGGATTATTAGCTCTCTTTTCAGCACCTTTTATTCTCAAACCAAACTATTATACCCCAAACTATTGGGGTAGTTCTTTAAAGATGTTATGTTTGAAGCCCACCCCCAGCTAACAGTAAAAAAAATTACCTGCAGGGCACGTAACTGGTGTGTGTTAAAAAAAACCTAAGTAACTTTTCATGTGCTTGGTGAAGTAGCCTGCTCAGGTCATTCCAGGCAACAGGGCAGTTCCACCTGGCATGCTGCCACAGCTCCAGGCTTTCTCACTCGAAAGCTGCCATGAGTGTTCACACTGATAGACATGGAATTACGTGCTTTGGATGAAATCCTGCTTCTGCTGAAGTCAAATTTCCCATTGATTTTTCTGGAAAGCAGTAACCTTGTTTCATACACCCAGCCCGTTTTATGTGTGAATCTCCTGAATTATATGACGCTAATATTTTACCTTGCACACACTGCAAATGGCACTCTGTGTTTGTAGTCTCTCAATAAACACCAGGTTAGGTCAGCTTGT
>WAAE01018350.1:0-11326 GCA_013400495.1 Nicator chloris | reverse complement strand
TTTTTTAAAATTTATTTTTAATTGTTTTACTTAACCTTAAAAATTAATTACCAAGATTAGTGTACATCAAAATGCTCCCCTAGTGTAAATATCTTTGAAGTAAATATAATTATATTCATTATCACTGGGGGCAATTGGGCTCCATCTATTTTAGAAGTTTCACGTAGCTTGTGTCTGCCGTGGATTTAACTGTTCTTGCATAGTTTATGAGATTTAGGGACAATGCATTTTCCAACCACTGTGGAACCTGGAAGGTTACCTTGTCTGTTAAAAGCATGTAGGAGTTGTAAACATTTACAGTTCCCAGCATGATCCTTCTCACTTTCCCAACACCTTTGATTCACTCGAAAAAGACAATGAGACTCATTTGAGTGATGCTGCACATGAGAGACAGAAGAAATATTTAGTCTGTGCTGAAATCCTGCATAATTACATATGTTTTCCTGGTATCTCTCTGAACCAGTGAAGATTGTTGTGCTTTCTGGTGATAAATTTGTCTGATGCTTTTTTCCTCCTACTTACTTCATCAAGTCCTGACACTAAACCCTGGGCCGGACCCAGAGCTGGTGCAAAAAAAGAACAGAGGATCTATACAGACTTACACCATGCAGAGAGGACTGGGGAGAGATGAAATAGTGGAAGGGATTATCAGGAATGCTTACTGCTCAGTGCTGTAGTGTGATGGTGGTCTTTTGTGCCATTCATCCAGAGATGGAGACATATCCACTCCTGCAGATTTCACGTGCTGAAGCCTGTGAGTCACAATGCAAGAACTTTCTTGCCTCTCTTGCTAGAAAACTCTGATCTCAGAGTTTGAGATTCCTGATTTCTAAAGCTGTCCAGAAATGTGACGTCTGTTACCTACATATTGTATGTGTGATCAATAAAATTAAATTGATACAAATTCTTCGGCATTCACAGTAGCTTATATTTTGCAAGTGGCAGCAACATGCGGAGAAGTGATATTCTCATTCAAATATGGGAAACTCTTGCTAAAATTCAGTAAAGATATACAAATGCAGTGTGCAGAATGAGTCTCAGCTGGGATCTTGAGTATTCAGGTACCTATGGTGCAGGATTTGAAGATGCCTTTCTCTATTCTGTTTAGAAGTGTGGAGGGTGAGAAAGGTCTTCAAGAAATCTTTGCACGTATAGTAACCTGTTGCTGGCCAGGTTTTCTCCACAGTTTAACCAGCATTTTGTCTGCTTTTGGTTATAGATTTTTTCCATAGTATAAGGAAGCAGAAAGGCATGGTGTACTTACTACCTTCCTTTTCCTGAAAGACATAAGAGAGGACTTTTCTGCAAGTCATCTGTATTTGCGTGATGATTCCTAAGAAATAAATTTACATGTTTCTTCTTTTTATCCTTTTCCTATTCTTTTTATTTTTTATTTTTTTATTACTTAGATGGTCCAGCTTGGAAAGAAATGACCTAAAGATAGGCAAGAAAAAGATCCATACTATGGAAAAATACAACTATTTTACCCCATTCTGATAATATCTGTGTTTTGTGATAATGCACGTACATTCCTCGCTGGAGAATACTTACACTGATTTATAAAAAGGAAAAAATATATTTTCAGATACAGTAGTAAGCTGCAAACAACACAGCAATTTCACCACCATCTCCCCATTAGCTTTCATGTTTGTACATTTAAAGAGAAAAGGAGGGTCTGGAGACTGCTGTTGCAGACAGTTAAGAGGCTTGTAATTCCTGACTGTTGAGTTTTGTGGACTGCTGATCTGTCTACAAAACTGAAAGACTATAATTGGTATGGGGAACCAAGGAAGGATCTGCCTCTACAGCAGAGGTGGGAAATGGTCATGATCCCAGGTGAGGCTGTTTGTTGTTGAAGAGAAGAATAACATTCAAACATCATTAAAGCCTGTAGATGGAAGTCTTAAGTAAGCTGCAGATCTTTGCCTCTGTGTATGTGCATTTTTCTGTAGCACTGAAAGGAAGGGGACGTGACTTGCTTTCCACACTAAACCATCTTGTTATCTCTGCTCTGTAAGGATCACCTCCTGAGGCACCTTATGCAGTGGTTTGTTTAACAGTATGAATTATTTTGAACAAAAGAAGGTTCTTACTACATCAGAGCAAATGAACAGCCATGTCACAGACTTAGTGCGGTCACACATGTCCAAACTCGGACATATGAAGAGGGGAGCTGTGTACCAAGTTGTCCATCTGAAACAATTTAATCTTCTTTAACATAGCCTGTTAAGAAAACATAAGCCTTATCCTGCTCAGAAACATAGTGCATTTTCAAGTGTTTGCATTGGTCTTGAGCAAGCTGATGTTTGGCGAGCACTTTTAATCCTGATACTGTATCATCGGGCATTGTTCCTACTCACTGAAGTGCCTCGTCTTGAATTAAAGTTCCAAACTATGCACTTATTTTTGGATCAGGGATGCATATTTTGGGGGGAGGAAGGAAGGAAGGAAGGAAGGAAGGAAGGAAAGTTTCAGATTTCAGGAATGAGGAAACTGCCAGCAGAGACTAATAGCCACAGTCAGGTCATTGCAGGGAAGCCACATCTTTAATATGTAAAATAAAGGTAATTCTGCATTACTTTTTTCCTAGGATTGCTAGCTTGGTGTTTTCTCAGCCCAAGGATACCTTTTTCCACAGTCTTGAGTCATTTTGAGAGGCCTGGGACCCGTGTGCTGATGGCAGGGGTAGATTCAGGCCCATACCCAGCATTTCTGGTCATATGATGTACCTTTTTGCCTGACTCTTGTGGTAATGCACAGAATCCTACCTATAGCCTTACAGGTTTCCTTCTCAGATATATTTAGGTACAACAACTTGCTAGTCAAGATTTCAGTGCAGATGCATGCACGGATACATGCAGATACATGCATGAAATTTTTTCTGGAAAGGTCTAAATTATTCCTGTGTGGTTCTGAGTAAAGCAAGGAAGCTAAAAGTGGTGTTTTTTTCTGGATTCATCTACCAAAAATATACAGGCACTTGAATAAGCAAATAACCTTTTGATGTATGAAGACCCTTCTCAGTGACCTAAATCAGAAACAATCACCATTGATGTAGATAATATAAGGCCACACAGAAATATAAATGTCCAAACAGAGTTTTAATTGTTCTCTTGATTGAATTCTGTGGCAACACTGCCAGTGGGTTTTGTGGAACAGCGTTTTTGCCTAAACTACTTGACTCTATTCTTTAATATCAGTAAACAAGATTCTCAGGGTCCCATTTAAGGTATGTATGAGTTTGTCTGAACTGCCAAATGAGCAGTTTATATAGCCTATGTAGGGGTTTAGCTGAACTACCAAATCAGCACCTAGATAAGGATATACAAGTACTGTAGCTGAAATAACAAGAATTGACACACTTCCATATACTCCTTGGGGCAGAGACTCAAACTGCTAAACATTTCATCTCCCTTCAGTAAGAATTCCTGGCAACCCGTCGTATCAGATTTCTCTGCAGATGTTCATTGGGTAAACAAACACAGAGCTGCATTCCCAATCCTGTCTTTAGCAAACTGGCTGGGATAGTAGCCCTCCTGCAATATAAGACCATCACTCTTAATTACACAGATGCCTTGATATTCTTTTCTTTTCTAAATGCATTAGGACACTGCCTGGTCTCTGTAGCAGAAATTGGAATAAGAGAGAATTTGCAACACCCTCTAAGAAATATAATCTGAATTTTCTTCCTTCTTGCCTTGACTTGCCTTTCTAAAACAGTGTTAATGAAATGAAAAACAAACTTTCTTGCAAATTTCTTCTGACTTTCAGGCAACCAAGTTTCTACCTTATGTTAATGTCATATGAGCACGAGAGAATTTAGCACCTTGAGTCCCTGAAGCTTAATGGCCAGTTATGCAAAAGAGGTGGGAAAAAACTCATAACACAAATGATACCTTGACAGCATGTAGCTCAAAATTTAGGATATAAATACCTTATTCTTCTGCTACCTGAGGTTCCTAAATTTTTCTCGTAACTTCCCCCAGAATTTAAATTACTGTTTCTAACAATGTCTTGGTGTGCTGGTCATGTCCATGTAAAAAAATTCAGGCAGTGTCTCTGTTGAGATACACAAAAGTGTTCTTCTAACCATCTTGACTGATAAAGATTTAAAGGAAACAACCACCACCTGAAATCCAACCATTAAAAGTATGAAATAATTTGCAGGAGAAAAAAGGTACAGAGGGAAAACTCTTAAATATGGGAATATGGGTCTGCAGAGCCATAACAAGGCAAGGATTGTGCAGGAAAAGTCACCGGGGAGCATGAAAGAGCAGTCCCAGTTCCACTGCAAGGCTGACCTCTTGGGTATGGCACTAGTTTGTTAGTTGTGGATGACCTATACGAGAATGAGTTATTATGAATAGCTTAGATATTTAGGTATCTCATCAGAAAAAAAATTTGGATTTTTAATTCCTTTTTTTGTCTTTTAAATCTTAAAAGAAATGGATAGATTATTTAGGTATGAATGGAGAAACAATCACGAGACAAAAATAGGGAAGAGTGATTTTATGGTTTCTTCTTTTAATGCATTTATAGACCAAATAGAAGCGTTTTTTAACTCTTGTCCTGGCTCATATATCTCTGAAAGATACTTCATTATTTTAATTTTAATAAAATTCTACTGGAGAGGAGAGGATAGGGGTATAAACCGGACTTTCTGGGTCTTTTTGTTCCATGAGGAAATAATTCAGAATATTCATCTTGGATTTACAAATACTCTGCACTTTATGTGACTGGTTGTGAATATTATTATGTGCAATGTTTAAGAGTAGAACAAAAGAGAAACAAGCTCTATGCAGGGAAGACAGAAAATGGGAATGTTAAAAAGGTATGGTTATGCTGTAGAAAACAAACAGGTTTTTAGGCACTTCCTTGTGAAAGAAGAGTGCCCATTCATTTCACAGGGCAATTGATAATATATTATAGAGGTTCTCAGAATATTGCAGGTGTTAAGAAGTGAAACCTAAGGATGAATGCCTGTTATTATTAGGATTATTGTTGGAGGCTGCTGAAATATTTTGTGCTTGTTTGTGCTGAACATCAGAAAAATCAGTGGCTGGAATCAGAATGGAATAAGAAAGTCCCTAAATTTGGCCTATTCATTAGAAAAGCTAGATCACTTAGCAGCCCAGAAAGAAATTTTGGAGCTGCAGCAACACAGAAAAAGATGACTAAAAAAGAAAAGGACAATAACTTAAGAACAAATGAAAGGGTTTATAATACTGTAGAAATTCAAAGGAATAAGAGGATAGGGGTCAGATAATAGCAAATATGAAGTAAAGCTGAAATTCCTGAATTAGCCGATCATTCTACAAAAATCAAAAGTAGCTACTCTATCTGCAGGAAGAAGCAATGTGTTAGACTGGGAACCAATGGAGAATGCTGACTTTTTGGAGGAAAGTTCCTACTTTATATAGGGAGAAGGAAGGAGACAGCAGTGGGATCCTGGATGGCTATCCCAGGGGAAGGTAGTGCTGACAACAGCTTTTGCCACTCTGTTGAAAGATCTCCAGAGGATATGAAACACATTGCTGCAAATCTCTGGCCTTTAAAGGAGAGCACATCTGGGGATTAGAGTGCTGTGCTGTGCTGTGCTGTGCTGTGCTGTGCTGTGCTGTGCTGTGCTGTGCTGTGCTGTGCTGTGCAATGAAAGCACCTGAAGTGGGCTCTGAAAATGCAGCTGGGCTTGACCCTTGGAGTTGTGTTCAAAAGGCAAGAATGACAACCATTCTCCAAGCTGTTATAGGTAAAAAGCAAAACCAGCCGAATTAAAAATAAAAAAATAGAATTTATTGATTACAGAAATTTGAAAGGAAAAAGCCACGGTCAACGGACAAAGTACCAAGACCCAGGACTTTGGCACTGGTGAACAGAGCAGCCCTCTCACTCGCCCTCTCTCTGTCACAAATTGGATGTGCCAGTACCCCGGTTTTTATACCCGAAATTCGCCCTTAGGCTTGAGTTCACAATGAGAACAAAAGTCTTTTTCTGTTGTAGATGAAATCCATAGTTGTCGAATGCTGGTCTCCGGTCCTGCTGAAAGGATTGAATATGGTCCTCCTGTCCCACTGAATAGATTTATCGGTGGTGATGACTCCTTGATTCATTTTCAGATGAGAGTCAGGGTGGAGGCTGACGAGCTTATCCTTATCAGATGATAACGATTGCGCGTTAAGTATCGGTCGTCAGCCACGACTTTTTCCCCGTAACTCCATTGTTCCTTTAACTGCAGCTGTTTGTGACTGTGCGAGGTTTCCAGGCTCCCCACTGGAATTGACATCCCGTAAAGAGGCCTGAACAAAACTATGATCCTTAGAAAATATTAGTTATATATAATAAAAGGGATCTGGCATGAATTAACACTCATAACAAAGCCATGAAGCCTGGTGATGGCAGCATACGACAACTACCGGCTGCGGGATGTCCGGCAGGGCAGGGGGTGCAGGCCTATAGTGTAGCAAAAAACCCAGAGTCGCGCTGAATAAATGGTGGAGATGGACAGTGGCGGCCCTGCCCCCAGCAGGGCAGTAAAAGGTGAGCCCAGAATTCCTGGACACACAAACAGATGGCGGTAGGTCCCTAGGACTGGACTTTGGTGGTGACAGTGAAGCAACAGCTTGGCTGTCCTCCTTCCAATGCTGAGAGCGAGATAGTGCAGCTGCTCCCAGCCCTGTCCTTTGCCTGTCCCCAAACCTCGAGGTATCTTCCCCCTCTGAGACAAACTCCCAGAGAAAAAGCCAGATACTACACTCCTCTCCCCACTGGAGCCACTTCTTTTGTTTTTCTTAAGTACCCATAAGTTCCCAGTAGTTAGTTTCCTAGCAACTTATGGGAAAAAATTCTACAAAAGAAAAAGAAAGAAACCCAACCCCCAACAACTGGCAAAGAGTACAGCCTTCCATTGTGATCAATGAACATAATGGCACTGAAGTATCACACGGAAAGAAATGCTGAGTAGAAAACACTAACTCAGGGTTGCTGTGATTTATTGATGTATTAGAAGGACATAGTTAATCAGCAACTTAATGAACTGTACATTGAGGATCGATATCAGAAACACAACAGATGAACTACAATAGCAAACACTTATAAAACCAAAGGAAACGCATACAAATTTGCAAAGACCCATATATGGTAAGACCATAGGCCTTCTATGCCAAGAAGGTCTAATCTCACCCCGTTAGTGCAGTCACATGTATGCACACACGGTTGCCCCCACACCCCTGCCCTGCACAGGCTCTGGACAATACAAGTCTCTCTTTACAAGTTGTGTGGCTCCCTTGAGTTGCTGACCAAAGTTGGGCTATGACAATTTCAGTACAGACCTCCAGGAAAGCTTTTTGAAGGGATGTATTACAGGTATACAGGATTAAATAGTAGTTAAAGAGCTACCACTCCATTGCATGGTGCGGACATGAGACTCTGTTTTTAAAATCTGGATCATCACAGATCCTCCTCTACTTGGGGATGGTCCCTTCCTGTGCTTCTGCACTGTGTATTGTATTGTGGGGGCAGCCAGAGAAGGAGGTTTTATTAGGGAATGTAGTGAGAGGACAAGGGGAAATGACTTTAAACTGAAAGAGAGAAGGCTTAGATGAGGTATTAGGAAGAAATTCTTTACTGTGAGGGTGGTGAGGCACAGGAACAGGTTGTCCAGAGATGTTGTGGATGCCCTGTCCCACGGATGTCAAGGCCAGGCTGGATGGGTCTATGAGCAACCTGGTCTAAGTGGAAAAGTCCCATGCCTATGACTTGGAATTAGATGATGTTGGCGGATCCCTTCCAACCCAAAGTCTTCCATGATTTTATGATCCTATGACTAGTTTGATTAGTTTAAATCCTCAAAGCAGCTCAGTTTGGTACGAAGTGAGGATGGTAGGTATATGAATTTGTTTACTAACCCAATTTTTATGCGTCTCCCACTTCAAAGTATGTGTGGGATTACATAATTTCAATGCTCTCTTCAAGCTTTACAACCCATGGATCCATGCTCTGTGCTTTTATTGAACTTTGCAGCAATGAAAAAGTGTGAGAAATAAAGGAAAATACCCCAAAAAATTATTTTTCTTGGTTTTACTAATTACTTTTTCTTTCATTTCAGAAGTGGAATTCCTTCATTAAGGAATTATTGAAACATAGCTGTCTTAATTTTTCTCATTATTTAGGAAGGCAGAATGGCAATGTGATTGGAGAGAGGAATGAGGCTGTGACCAGCCTGGGTTAATAGCAGGCAAATCCTCTTTAATGTCTTTGTCTTCCAATCTGCTCTTTCCTTGGTGTCCAGTCCTTTACTTATTCCACTTCTCTCCCTGGTTTGATTAACTGCCCGGAAAGCCTTAAGTGTTGGCTTGGTTTTCAGCATAGCTAGTGTACTTTAAGTGTGTGCTGGAGGCTGTCTTTTAACAAACTGTGCAAGTAACTTAGCTGACCATGTCATATTTCTCAGGCACCCTTCTGCACCGCTAACATGAACCGATTCTTGATTTATGAGTACGTCTCTAACCCACTACATTTTTCAGCTGTGAGGATGTATTTCTTGGTTTACGGTAAAATATATAAGGTTAACCTGCACTGACACTGAATTTTAGTGTGTGTAAGTAGAATTAAAAATGAAATACAGTACATCTACTTTTGTCTTATCTGAGAATCACTATTATGTTTTACAAGATGACATCAAATAGCAAGCAATGTAGAAACAATAGCACATTAATTTGAAAATGCAAATTCAGCCAGATATTCCCGGCATTAGGCAAATGAATGTGAATGTCACTGTCATTTGTGGTACAAGCTTTATTCATCGTTTGATTCTGGCATCAGTGAACACATCTCCTCCAGGTTTTCTGCAGAGAGAAATCTGGGGTATTTTTTCACATAAAATGTGAAGTTTCAGAAAAGCTTCCAAATTAAAAAAAATCAGATGGTTTAGATGACTGTTTTGACAGAACTAAGAGATACTCAAATCAGTGTTTTCTAGGTATTAGCCACATGAAATGATTACTAGGCTGAAACTGCTTAAGGTCTGTCATTGTAAGGGTTTTTTATTTCGTGACTCTAAGAAGCTGTGTCCATTGAAGCTTGTAGACAGATGAAATTAGAGAACTTCATGCTATGGTTTGTCTGTCACAGAGCATATAAGCAGACCTAGCAAGGCCTAGATTAATTTCAGGTCAAATTCATCTTAAATTTTATGTTTCCCTCAAGCAATTTGAGTTACACTTCGTAATTCAAGAAAAAGCCTCAAAAGACTTGCAAAGGCATAAAAGTACTTTGATGCAAGACAGCTTTATCTGGGATTCTAACTAACACCACTTAAAGAGGAAAATTTTAACACTTCTACATAGTATTAATCCACTTTGCTGAGGTCTAGTGACTACGGTTAAATTTTGGACGTAGCAGATGAGATTTTGAGGAGATTATTAAACTCTTCATAGGACTCAAAATAATACTGTGCTTTACAGAAATTATGACCATATTTTACCAGAAATTAACGAAGTGGGTGACAGTAACAATTCTCCTTCTGCATTTACATAAAATGGACCGGCATGTCTTGTTTGTGTTATGAGATTTTATGGTATGGCACACTGTCAGACAGTGGTCTTGACAGATGTAGGGAAAAAGGAGTTAAACTCGCTTTTCTTTTCCAAATTCCTCCAGTAATGGTTACTGCCCCTCTTGGTTGCAGGTTCACTCAGTTATGTATAATTGCTCTCTGTTTTGCTCACTGTAGGAATTTGTGGCATTGTTTGCATTAAAGATCTATTCTTTAATATTTCCTTGAGGAGGTAATGAATGACTAAAAATGGTTGTAAATAAGCTGGTCAATATTCTGTGCTGTTGAAAGATTCTTCCAGGTCCACTTGTAAATGCTGCAGCTTCAGCAGTCTCTGCAGCATCTCCTGCATAAGGACAAATGTATGTCCCTTAATTAATATTTGCATGCTGTGTCTCAGGTTACCCGTGAGGACTGAGGAGTAGCAAAAGAAGCAGCAAAAAAAGCTTGTACCTTATCACACTTAATGGCTAGTACAGACTAGTTACATGGCAGTTACTTCATACAAAGTGCTATTCTGCATTATGTTATGTGAAATTGCCATTAATTTGTACATTTTAATTGAAAATCTAAGAATAATAGCACAACCTAGCTATCTTCTTAGTGTATGCCTTCAGACAATAAACAAATTAATAAGTCAATTGGTTTTGCTATGTGGCTCCTACAATTTTGTTTGTTCTGAACTTGTATAATATATTGGCTCCAGCTGGTAGATTGTCATTAGAATGATGTGGTGCACTGCACCGCTAATTATTCAGAATATCTCTGGGGATCTCCTTATGCAAGGGCTTCAGCACCAAAGGGTGATTCTAGGTGAAAACTGGAGACATGGAGTCAGAAGTAATCTCAGATACACTGACTGGGTCTGTCTTAATTTCTCTCTTCACAAGATAAGACTGTAGATATCTCTCTCCTCTCCAGTGGGAAATCAGACTTCACTTATGTAATTAAATAAAACTAAGCTTGCCAAGTCTGGGGCTGTAAGCACTGTTGGATTCATTTGGATCTGTAAGGGGGGAAACAGGTAGGTGGCCTGAGGGGAATGCAGATCTCAAGGTATTGCTTCAAGTCCTGTGGTCTGGTGCCCTAATTGATAAGCCTGTCGATTGTGCAGGAGGCTGGTAGGGGACAGTCAAGGCAAAATAATGCTTGAAGACAAGGTGCGGGACTTAGGAACAACAAGCAAGCACAGAAAAGGAGAGTTAAGTGATTCTGTTTCAGCAGTGTGATTTCTGTTTTCATCTCTGAAATGTCTCTGCTGGTCTCTGAGGTATGCCTAATTTTTCATCATATATTATCCTTGTGCTTTCTCAATTGCTTCTTATTAAAGATTTGAAACTGAAAGGTAAAAATACTGCCAGATTTATAGGTAGTTGAGCATGGCCTTTAAATTTCTTTCACTTCTCAAAGTGACCTGAATTTACAACTTTCTCAAATGCTGGTGCCCCTTTTTGTCCTTCAGCTATGATTTAATTTCAAGTCTTGATCTCTATGATAGAAGAATATTGTCTGTTCCTCCTTGTGGAGGAGCTTGGTGGGAGGTGTATGTCTGGCTCAATTCTCCCAAAAGGAACTGGACAATGTCTGTGGGAACTGTGGGCAGGGTAAATGCAGCGCTGGTGATTCAGAAAGATTTAGGGTCAGACTCCTGCAGAAAAATTTGTCTCTTGCTTGCAGGGTTCCAGTGCTTTCCTACAGTTATGACTACTGATGATGATTGCAAGGCTCCCTCTCATGATGCAGCAAGAAGAGTGAAGTTTATACTTGACAGAA
>WAAE01018349.1:0-17397 GCA_013400495.1 Nicator chloris | reverse complement strand
ATAATCAGAAGTCTTTACAATTTTACTGTATCTTTGTTTGTCCTTTCTTGCACCTTTCCTTTACTGCACTATCTTGTCTGTCTGATTCTCACAGGAGACATGGATTACAACTGGTTGGACCATACGTCTTGGCATAGCAGTGAGGCATCCCCAATGTCTTTGGTGAGACATGTGGAGCCTTACCATTTAGTTTCCTTTACCATTTTACATTTCCTTGGTTTTATTTACACCTTTGCATGTTTTCTTTTTTGTATCCTTTTTGTATCCCACACCTATAGGGGACAGTCAAAGGGGAAAAAGAAAAACTAGTGAGCAGGCAGTTTTGTCGGATTCTAACGCCTTGTCCGAGAGGCAAAAGAAAATGGTGTGCTTTGGTGGCCACTCTTTGGAAGAGGACTTGGAATGGTCTGAGCCTCAGATAAAAGACTCTGGGGTAGATACGTGTAGTAGCACAACTCTAAACGAGGAACATAGCCATAGTGAGAAGGTACTGAGATTCTGGAGCCTGCATTTTAACCTGCTCATTTGGTCTTTGTTTGCTCTCTGTCACTCATTAAAATAGTGCATAAAATAAAAGATAGGGTGTTTCTAGAGATGATGTAGCATTTCTTAAGGTGCAGAAAAGAAAAACAAATGAAAAGTCTTTGCATGCTTGCAGCTTTTACTGTTTGGCAGCCTAAGAAAAAAAATTGAGAGGCATAAAGGAATATTGTTCTTATGGTTGCAAATTAGAATATCATGATATTACCTTAAAGAATAAAGTAATTAACAATAAGCATTCTACCAATTGGCTTGTTTGATTTACTATTTCCAAACTCCTGGGGCTGAAATTAAATTAATAGTTTAAACCCCAGGTGAAAAAGGGAGAAAATTGGGTCTCTCTGCACAGAAAAGTTGTTTTTCTTTTTTCCCTTTCACTGTCATGGTTGTTCATTTGTTTCGTTGCCATGCAATTTTTGTGCAGCACTGTGCAGAATTAAAGGCTTTGCCATCTGCTTTGGTATTTTTTATTTTTGCTTTCTGTTTGGTGCAGATTATGATAAATCTTTTTAGAGTTATTAGTTGTAATGGGAGCAGATTTATCTGTGCCTGCTAATTTTGCATGAAATAGAGCATGAAATAATATTTTTCCATGAAAAAGTACTATGATTACACAAAAGAAAATCTCAACAATTCATTAATTAGGCCAATAGACAAATGTAACTGTGCCAGTTACATAGTAATGGAATAATAATGCTCACTGTAACTGTGCTTCATATGTGAATTACTTTTTCCAAGAAAGAAATAGAATATTAAAATGAAGTAATGAATAGAATTTTAATTGTATTTTTTAATATTAATCTACTATTACTGAGAGAAAGTAAAGCATTAAAAATATTTGTTGGTCTTGGATAAAAATGAAAATGTTTGAAATCGTGGAAAAATAAGACATTTCTTATATCAAACTTTCAGTTTGAGTTAAACTTCTTTTCCAGTATTACTCTTATACTAGACTTTTAGCAATGTTTTCCTCAGTACTCGGGTGTGATTTTCCTTGTGTGCAGATAACTATGTGTAGTTGTCTGTATCTGTCAAATCAAGATTGAAAGATCATTCTAGATATTTACAAAATTGGATTTAGCAAAATAGATAATGTTGTTAAATATTAAACATCCATTTTGATGAACAATATGTCCAAATAAATACTTCCCAGCACAGTTTTCTGTCATTTTTTACATTAAATACTAGTGTAATCATAATACTTCCAATAGCATTTTTAAAATATACCAGCAAATGAAAAGTATTACTGAAATATTTTTCATTAAAATACTCTTCACTGTATTTTCCATTAACACCATATGATAGCATCCAGTAACTTGGCAACCATCCAAAGATGGAGATCGTCTCATTGGTCGGATTTTGTTAAATAAACGACTAAAAGATGGAAGTGTGCCTAGAGATTCAGGAGCAATGCTTGGATTGAAGGTTGGTGATGAACAATTTTGAAACTAACAACTCTTTCAGTTAAACTAGCTGCTTTTATAATTAAAGTATTCTCATATTATGTAGTGTATGCATACCAATGTTGATAATGCCTTATCATTCTCGAAATTACAATATAGACATTTAATATTCATTTACCTAGAGTAATTTTGTGGGGTCCTTGCCAGAATTAAAAAAAATGTATTTTTCTGAAAGACTAGACATATTCCCACAAGTTTTCCCAGAATGTCTTAGCAAAATGCTAATTGCACTATTGCTAGGAAAGCCAAGTGCTGTCTGTGTTCCTCAGTATGGAGCACTGTACCATGGTATAGCTTCGATTTCCCAAGAAAGAAAAGAAAAGTGAAAAATAAATTATCTCTCTTGAAGACCTGGGGGCACCTGTGAGTTAATGACATTTCAATCCAGATCAGAGAATGCCAATGGAACTTCCCCTTTTTGAATTTTTCTCTCATCTGATTGTTTGATTTGCCACATTTTAAAAACACAAAATGGAAAATTGTTTAATAGTATTGGGTTTTATCACAAAATAATGTACTCTTTCTTTATGTAGTAACCTCTTTTTCATGATGCAGTGGTCTTTAAACACATTATGAATTACTTCTAGCTCATATATTGATCTCAATTTTGTATGATATTATTTGCAGTTCCAGAAATACTAGTACAAGAATGAGAACAAGCTATAAACAGTGAAAGAACAAACTTGTATTTATTTTGATTCCATATCCTTGCTGTGAGAAATTATTAAGTTTAAATTTTCCATTCTCTATTTAGCATGACTCTTACTTCACCTCAGGTATACAGATTAGATTATAGTCACACCCTATGAGTAAGGATTAAATCAGTGTAGTTATGTATTACATATACTAACATGTTTTGGAAATATTTTAAATTTTTCTTTAATTAATAAATAATTTTATTTGAAGTCAATGGAGAAGCCAGTTGAACACGAAGTTTTAAATGTTTATTTTTGTCTTATTGTCAGAAAATGCAAGAGAAGAGATTAACAGTGCCATTAGGTAGAACTTTTTGTTTAAACATCTATGTTGAAATTTCTAAAATCTTGTATTATGAAGATGAATTCTTCAGTGAGATTCATTAATAATTCAGATGCAAGAATAACTACTTTTTAATCTCAATAGACATCTGGAAAGAGTGATTTCCAACAGTTACCCCTGACCTGAATTTTCAAGTACTTATATATTGAAAGTAAACTAAACTGGATTTAGCATTATAAATTTTAAATACCAGTATGAAGACTGTTAAGAAACCTAAAGAATCTGAAGATTATTCAGTTATGACTGATTCTGATATGTAAGTCTGATCCTAAGATAAATATTAAGGTCAAACCTGTTGAAATTCCCTGTAGAAAAATTTTCAGTGTGACGACTCTTTTCATCTGACTTGGCAAGCCAAAGGGAATTTCATTGCTTAGTGTGAACATGCTGAGTTCTGTTGTATTAATATATCTTTCCCCGGTTAAAAAATAGTGAAGTGAGCAATCTAATGACCAATACCTTACATTGTTTTGGGTGATAATTTATAATGCAATGAGATATTATACATGTATTTGCTAAAACTTAAAAGCTTTAGGATTCTCTATTTCCATTGTTTTTCAATTGTACAAATTGTCAGAATAGCTACAAAAATAACCTGTCATAGCCGAACTTCTGTGGTGTTTTTTTCAAGTGGATATATGTTACCTGGACTACATAAAACCCAAGGAAAAAGCTGAATTTTTCTTTCTAATGCCAGAACATTTAAATAATTTAAAGTAATTTTCATACTATGAAAATACTTCCTATTTGAAACAGGTAGTAGGAGGAAAGATGACTGAATCGGGTCGACTCTGCGCATTTATCACCAAAGTTAAAAAAGGAAGCTTAGCTGATACAGTGGGGCATCTTAGACCAGGTATGTATCTCCTATAGATCTATACTGCTGAGCTGCTTTTCTGAAGGTGATAACAAGGGGCGAGTCTAATTTCATGTGAAACTATATTAAATAGATGTGATGAAATACTGCAGACGTCAACCTGACACGGTTACTAGATGGTTGCTTTTGGGAAATATATATTCTCATGCTCTTCAAAAATATTTTAGCATTTTTGCTGATTTTTATGCTCAAAATAATTGTCCATTGATGTCCTCCCCAGTCATTTTGTGGTGTATATTTTGTTTAGAGCAAACCAAGCTATTGCAAATGTATGAGCATAACCACCTTGGCTAAGGAGCTGCTTCTGTTCCAACATGCCAACCACAGATTGCTAGATTGGAGAATGTTCAAGAAATATTAACTATTAACATAAGAACTACCTGAATCTTAAACTTATAAAAGTACATGAATCTTCAAAACAGTAAGTTTGTGAGATAGGATGTCTTAGATAGGAACATTCTAAAGAACGTGTTGGGATTTCTGTAAGGCACAGCTGCCAAAGCAGGTAAGAGCAGCATCTAACCCAGTAGGGGTCCTACTGATTATACTATTTCTCAGAACTTTACATATTTGAAGCTGAGCTGCAGAAAACCTTTAATACTCAGGATTCTCCTGCATGAAGGCCTCCAAACCTTCTTGTTCTATAACACAGGTTTCACAATCCAAAAAACTGACAGTAGAATGGCTTAAAATTGTTCTTGTAAGTGCTGTCCACAGCAAACTTCCTAAGCAGGGTGTTATTACTTGACTTACAGGTGATGAAGTATTAGAATGGAATGGAAGGATACTACAAGGAGCCACCTTTGAGGAGGTGTATAATATCATTTTAGAATCCAAACCTGAGCCACAAGTAGAGCTTGTAGTTTCAAGACCAATAGGGTAAGTAATTTCATATTAAATATGATAAAATTTTTCACTTTTAGGATGGAATACATCAAACATTCATTAACATTGTAAACAGAAAAATATTATGCAAAATTCTGTAAACCAAAAGTGTAGCTAGAATAAGAGATCATGCCAGTGACTAAAAAGGGCTAGTGTGAAATTCTGTATTCTCAGAGTCTCAGGCATCATCTGCTATTATGGTTAAAAATAGGTTCCCTTCTCTGGCTTTTTACTTGGTGAGCCAGCCTATATTGGCTCTGAAATTGTGGTTATACTCGTTGTAATTCTTGACACTTGTTGTAATTCTCGATTTTTATTTCTCCATTCCTATTTTTTATAACAAATACATAAAAGTATGAGATCATATTTGGTCTATGAACTGATGATGAACTTTATTTATTGAGAGTCTGCAATGTAGAATTTTGTGTGAAATATGGTATGCTAATGATAAAAATCAATATGCTTCAGAACGTCTCAAATCCACATCTACATCGTCTTCATCTATGAAACTCTTAAATTATTTCCTGTTATCTAATACAGAACACACCTGAATGAATAGTTAGAACTGTGTGGGACTTTTTCTTTGGGGTTGTATACTGCACATTTTTATTAACCTTGAAACCTACCTCTCAATGTCTGAACTTAATTTTTTCTTGCATAGCCGTACTTGCTTTGTTGTATTGGACTGTGAGTACTTCCCCTTCTTCAACTGTTCTTTTTCTTCCAAGTTCCTACACCCTAAAGCCATATACATCATGTTTTTAATTCTCCATTGGAAGTTCCATATCTGGTCACATCAGTGTTGAGAAGAGGGATTGATTATCACTGATTTTGAAGATGTTTACAGTTACTAAGAATTTTGGGTTTTTTCCCCCAGTTTAGTGATATACAGGACACAACTATACAGGGTGATAGGTAATATCATCTAGATTCCCTTTTCCATATTAGGTTGGACCAGATGATTTTTCAAGATAATTTCCAACCTGGACTGTTTTAGGATTCTATAATTACATTTTAGTAAATATATTTATCCCTTTATTTTGTATGAGATGCACCTTAATATAAGAAAACATATAAAAACTAAGAAGTACTAAAAGAATCTAGAACTATATAATCCAAGAATGGCATTTCAGTGAGGATGACTGTTATGGTTTCAGCTATAATAGGAACTTACTTTGTTGTACATGTCAGGAGCTTAAGGTGTAGGAACAATTTGGTATGACAATTTTAAACAAACTTGACAATAACAAAAAACCAGTTTTATCTTCTCAGTGAGATGAGAGGTTATCTCCTGCATGCATATGGAATTGCAACCCCTTTAGGGTAAAGACTGTATCATCTGTCCTATCATTACAAACCTTTGCATAACTTGGGAGGTGTGGGTATAATAGCAATGTTAAGGGACAGACTACTTTACTTGTCTCAGAAAAGGAGGTCTCAAATTAATTTCATGCACAAATCTTTCATAGTATCTCTCAAATAGAAGTTTATAGCAAAAGTTTCAAGGAACAAGTCACATCTTGAAAATACACATTTAAGAAAAAATCTTTCTGCATTCTCTTCATTGTGTAAAATCTCCTGCATTATTTCTTGTGCTTTTATATTTGCTGTCTCTTGTTCAGCTTCCTTATCATCATGTGTTCTGTTATGTTGCTGTCACTTGAGCAGCTCATCCATAATTGCTTAGACAAAGTGATCTGGGCTCTCAAGACGCCTTTTCTGCATTAACCCCTTGCCTCACAGTCTGAAGAACTGAACTAGATCAGTGATAAAAGAGTTATTCAGTGTATTTGATTCCCAGTGTCATTTTGCAGTAGATGTAGTAGAGTCTCAGTGATGAATACTTCCTACAAATTGGTAGGTTTTATATTCTGGTTAGGTGTGTGTAGCTCTTTGGAGTTTGTTATTAACAGCAAAATGTCAGAAATGTTTTTCATGAGCTGATGAACTGGAAAGACTGTATTACTTTTTTTTTGTTTAGAAGATTTCAGTTCATAATCACAATAAACATTAATAGCCTATGCTTGTCCAAGGAACTATAACTTCATAGGATTGTGTTCTACTCTGGGAAATAAAGTTTCAGTGTATATACAATATTTAAAAGTTCTTATTTACCAGATATCAGAAGTGATATTTATTTTTATTAAAATTATTGATGCCCAGTTGAAGCATTTTGCTTTTGCATTGAGATAAGTCTTGTTATTTATAAGGAGAATTTCTTGATGGTTTCATGGCAACACTTTAAATTGTGCAAGAAATCTTCAGTTAGCAGCAGTTAACTTAGCTGAGAACTTGTTGTCACATCCTGATATTCTGAGAACAAAGCTGAATTCCAGTAAACACAGTTATTAGTTTTTCTCTTTATTATGGGCTGAGTGCTATGAAAACTGAAGATGACAAGCTAAGCTGACAAGGCAGATAAAATTGAAAGCCATTCTAAAAAAATCTCAACAAAACAAGCCAGTTTGTCATGCAATTTACCACTTTTTCCATCTTAAAATAAAAACTGGTGGCCAAGTTGCTCATCAGTGTGAGCTGGCTGTCTCTTATACACAGGAACTTACTTATTTTCTGCCTTCTAATTCTCAGAAACAGATATCTTAAAATGCATGTTATTTTCATGGTTTCTTCAGTTTTGAATTTTGAAGAAATAATGCACTGTGTTTTAATAATTACTCTATACAACCTGTTTGCAGTGGAACATAGCTTATTGCACAAAGAGTCATTATGAAACTAATTTTACTTCTCCTCCATCTGTTTATCTCTATGAGAGTTCCTTGTAAGAAGTACCTTTCACACTAGCATGAAATAGGGGGATCTGTATACTTTAGGAGCATAAAGGACAATGTTCAAAACTCTCAAGTTTATTTTTTCAGCTATATGTAGAAAACTCTTATTCACTCTCTTTAGAATGGCTTATGTATTATATATTTCTATGTCTTTTTTTCAAGGTTTTCTTTTCAAACTCGTATGGTAGAAGAAATATTTTATGAGATAAGCTCAAGAGTGTATTTCTGAGACAATTACTAGTCTGGTATTGGATCCTGTTATAAATCTCCTTATATATCAAATATACAAAATTAAATAATTGCTTCTTCAGTAGTGCTTGTGAGTTTCTCACAAGTTTTGGGTAGTAACAACCGAGATTTTTTCTTGTCTGTAGTGGGCACTTAAAGCAGTTCCATGCCTTCTGATTTATTTCAATTATTGGATACTGTGCATCAGCTCACTTGGAAAGATTCCTTCAACCTGCTTAGTAAAGCTGTCTTTCCAGTGAGTCTTGAAAAGTGTTTGGAAAAGATATGCTAAAGATATTCTGGAAAAGCTTTTCTAAAGGAAATAGATTATTGTTATTTATATGTCATGCTGACCCTTCCATTGTATGAGACTGTAGCTATCACTGGAACGTTTTTCATTTCCCTTTCCTTTTCATTTGCCTTTGTGGTGGGTTGACCTTGACTGAGCACCAAAGGCTTGCTCTCTCCATTTCCCTCCTCGGCAGAACTGGGGGAGGAACTAAGATGAAAAAGCTTATGGACCACTCAGCAGTTACCATCGTGGGCAAAACAAATTTGAGAAAGATTAATTCATTAGGAATTCATAAAAGAAAAGGATGGTGAGAAATCAAACCAAAACTGAAGCCTCCTTACCCTTACCTCTCTTCTTCACAGGCTCAAATTCACTCATTTTTTCCTCTGTTTCCCGCTTCCCTCTCTGCCAAGCAGTCCATGGCATGGGGGGAGGGAGTTGCAGCCAGTCCTCCTCCTCCACCTTCTTCCCTGACCTTGGTGCCTGCAACAACATTTCTCTCATTTCTTTTCTTCTTGTTTTCTCTCACAGCTGCTGCGCAGCTGTTTTATCCTTTATTAAATATATTATCACAGAGGCACCCAAGGAGCCAGCTGGACCTAGCATGGTGCAGCCCCAGCCTGTCCTCACCATGGCCACCCCCCAGGACTTGCTGTGGCCTCGGAGGAACCAGCTGCACTGAAACACACAACACAATTGTAAATATTGCTATTGCCGTGACTCCGAAATGAGGCTCTTCATCTTGCTTGGCTTTGTTCAAATAGCTCTGAAATTGTTTATTAGCATATTGATAGTTTTTATTAGCATTCAATAATGTTTGCTCCTCAGAGGAAGAATATATCCCTTTGCTTGAGGGGATATGATTGAGTGCTTTACAATTTCATGGCTCTGCACACAATTTAATACAGGTGTTGCAACGTCTCCTATACGAAAGAATGCAATTTTGCCAAATGAACTTATACATTTTATTTGGTTATGGAAAAGGTAAGATTGATTAAATTTGTGGTTCAAGGACAGTAAAGAATGTAGTGGGGTAGCCATGATTAGCAGGTGAGTATGTTTGAGTGAGGGTCCAGTAAATTTAATTAATGTATAATGTCATTGTAAAATCTACTACTCACAGTTTTAGTCTACCCTTAACTCTGAGATTGTTCTTTTATTTACTGAATTATTTTATTTGTGACTGGGCAGCCTGTCTCCTGCATCCACCAAATCTGTTCTGTAGCATTTAATTTGACACTGAAATTATTTATATTGGATAACAGATAATCATCCCAGTGGCTGAAGACAGCCAGCAGATCATGCACCATTCCTGAGGCATTCCATGGTGGATTGGGAATTATTATAGTGTAACTGAAATTTAAATATGCTTGTCAGATAAAGGATCAGCCTGTCTTAATTTTCCTGATTTCAGGGACATTCCCAGAATACCTGACAGCACACATGCACAGCTGGAGTCCAGTAAGTTTCAATTGTGGGGTAGGAAAATCTCTCTCTTTTATGTAAGCACAAATAGAATGAAAAATGTCCTCTGCAGTCAGTATAGGTCTTGTCTTTTTGTCTATATTTGTCTCAATGTGTCATCTTACTGTATTAGCTATCTACCTTTGTTTAGTAATAAGCTATCAAAACTCAGGATATTGTGATTTAGGTTCAACATTGATTATAAGCTTAGATGAGTTTTGACTGAAGAAAGTATAATCCAAACTAATATATAAGAACACTAATAGCAATTTTTAATTTCTCTTGCTTTGCATTTCAATTGCATTTTATATACTAAAAATGGGAAAGTAATGTTTGTTTACAGCCTGAGTGATAACTACTTTGAACTCAGAATATCCTTACTTTATTAGAGCCACTCAGTGCTACTTAAATGGACTAAACCCATATTTCATATAGGGAAAAATAACTCGTTCTTTGGCTTAGATCTGATAAGATGGATTTCAGCCCGGAGTTATTTTTTTTTATCATTGCTTTAGAATGCTATTATAATAGAAACTGTGAATAAATGAAATGGCGTAAGCTTGATTATAATATGAAAAACTCCTTCAATAACTTTTTACTCATTGCCCAGTTCTTAAAATTCCTTTTATGTTTTGTGAGTTGTGGATTGTCTTTTGTATTTATAAAATACTTTGCTTTTCCTCTCTGTTTTGTATATCAAAACTTGTCCTCTGACCATATTCAGACCTTGTAGATTTGAAACAAAATGCACAGAAAACATAATGTACATCTTGATATTTTTTAAAAATCTAATTAAAAATTATTCTGATTGTACAAGATGATAAGCCGGAAGACTGAATTCATTTGACCACAGTAAAGTGTTTATTTTTGGGCCTTAAACTTACTGACATAATTACAGTCAGAAATATCTGAATAATCTATTTTCCATTCTATAAATAAAAGCTCCTGATTGCATCTGATCACCAAAAGATTGAGAATCATTATTTGGTAAATTTAAATAGATTTTAAAATGTGATATTTATCTAACTTTACTGTATGAATGGTCATATTTCTACAATTTCTGTTTAAAGACCATTGAAATATATGCATAACTGCTATTATTTATAAAATATTTTTGTTTATAATTACAGGTTCTAGTTCATTTGAATCTCAAAAAATGGACCGACCTTCTATTTCAGTGACTTCTCCTATGAGTCCTGGCATGTTAAGGGATGTTCCACAGTTCTTGTCTGGACAACTTTCAGTATGTAAACATTTCATTGATATTAATGTTGTGCTTTTTGCAGCATATACAACTCTTGCTGTAGTGCTACCTCTAACAGGAATTTTTTGTTATACTAGCCACATTTTTTTTTACTGCTATACATCTCAGTCTCGACAGGAACAGAATTTCATAATCATATTCCATTTTATTAGCTTTTGGAAATTTTAGATGAGTTGAATTTGGTATATATGTGTATATTTATCTGGTAAGCTAGACTGGTAGAGTCGAATTTTCAGAAAAGTCTCATCTTGGCCTCCAGTTATGTTTCTGCTGTTGAGTGTAAACATTTTTTCAACTGTCACACTTACCTGTAGAATTGGTAGATTTTATTACCTGTATGCTTGGATGTTGTGACTGCTTATTTCTTGTGCACTAACTTTCATATATGTCTTCCCCAGATGTCCCTCTGATATTTTACTCATGTTGTATTCTTTGTACCCGTGTTACTCAGTTTTGTTCTTCACTTTCACTGAGAAGAAAGTTCATTATATGAATGTTTTCTTTTAAAGAGTACTTTTTTGGTAATAAACTGAAGAAGTTGGGTTTTGTGCACCTTTCCATGTTATTTACAGCTCCAAAGTGTGATTTTTCAAAAGTGCTCAGTTGTGGCTTGACATATTGAAAAGGGAAGGCAAATAGAATGGAAGCAGTGCAAAAGTGGCATTAAACAAGTTTGGAAATGTCACATTCGTGTTACTTCCAAGTTGTATATGTTGAGTGTACCATAAAAATATGCATAAAATCCAAGCAGACTGTTTCTAGGTCTCACAGAAATGGTTTATGGTATTGATAGAGGAGACGGAGAATATTTTTGTCTCCTCAGTGGCCATGTTGGCTCCATTTTGCAGTGCATGAGACATTATTTGTTTGCTCATCAGAACAACCATTTACAATATATAATTTTTTATTTTCTGTAGTTGTTGTACTTAACTACTTTGAAAGATTCAATACTTTGGATAAATGGATAACTAAAAATCTTGACCATAGAATGCAGAGTACTTTGCAAAAATACAATGACAAGGGAACATGAAGTATCAAAATACACAGACAAAGTTCCTAAAAAACCCCTTATTTTTACAAGACACTAAAAATTGTTGATAGGGGAGACAGGGAAGAAAGAAATTTCTTTTGTCTAAACTTCATAAAAGATTAGGCTGTCAAAAAGTTGTGGTGCTTAGCTACCAGCAGGAAATTCAAGACCCAGAGTTAGCTGCTCAAATGACCAGTGCACATACACTACAGAATAACTGTCCAAAGAGGAGCCACATAGAACTGACTTTCTCACTTGCACAGTTTCAGATCAAAATCATAATAAGTTTAAGATTAGGATTTTTTAGTGACCTTAGTAAGTCTTTTGATTTAGTGGTTTACTAAGATACTCAAGTTTGAGGTATATAATCGTAGTATTGGGAAATTTTGAGCTGTATCCTAATTTATTGAGAATAACAGAAATCCAAAGGTTTTATTTCTCAGAATGGCATATAAAATTCAGTGTTTAACTTAAAAAGGCATAATTCCTATTTTTATTTATTTTTTGAATGTTTCAATATATAAATGCCTATTCTAAAAAGTTTCTTTCCATCTAAGGAAACCAAATAATGTTAAGAGACATTAGAAAAGCTTTTTTTTTTTTTTTGGTACTTCCTTATTGGTACTGTTTGCAATTACATTCAATGCTCCCTACTACATATTATCTGTGTTTCCCTCAGAGATCAGCTGATATCTATTGAGAACACAAAGCTCCAGCTGAGTGAAACTGAAGTCAGAAATAGTCTGTAATAAAGTCACAATTTAGACATCTAAGATTAGTAGACAGTTCAGAAGTTTGGATGCTTGTCTTGTCTGCCCAGCTAATGAAACATTGAAAATAGCTTTATTTCATGTTGTCATGCTAAGGGCACAACCCAGCTCCTGCTGCTGTTGGGTCAAGACTTTGGGAGGCAAATACTGAACTTTTTTCTTTGCGAGCAAGGGTGGCTGTCAAAGTGTCTGAAGATGCTCTGGATAGCTGGCAACATGGGATCTAACCGAGCACATTGCAATGTATAGGCTAAAATGCATTTTTAGAAATAGAGGACTTTATGAGAATTGAAGTATTCTAAAGGAATAGTGTTTTCAAAACAATCAAAGTAGTTTCTTTTTGATCTGATACTTTGAGATAGTTTTGAAAAATTAAAAATTTGTGACATCAGATTTGGGCATTGACATTCTTGAAAGTAGTATGATGAATAGATTTTCCTTCACTTTTAAATATTTTGGTTTATCATTCTACAATTTTTTTAAGTTTTGAAACGTTGGAAGAGTTAGTGAAAAAATCCTGTTTGTAATGTTGGAGATGTTTTGAAATTTTAGAATGGACTATGATATTTTCTAATTTTGGACCTTTAACAAAGGTGAACTAAGGTAAAACTGAATTTTAGAAACCTCTCCAAGTTACAAAAGTATTTTATTTTGAATGCTACAAAATGGGTGTGCTTCAGTATTTTGGTATTCCATGTCTTAATCAGCTCTTTTCTAACAGAATAGTTAATGGATCACATATTCAATCAAAATAGCTGAGTAAGGTAGAAATGAAAGGAAATACTAAATTCTAAATGTAATTGTGAATGTCTTCTATATGGGGAGTGCCTAGACAGGAGAATATCTACAGAACTCTGGCAATAAATGAGGACAGGATGCTGTTCTTTGTGGAAGTGGTGGGTCAATGACTTTCTGGGTGGTGGTGGCTGAATTCAAGCACGTGTGATGGATCTGAAGGAACAGACAAAAGGCAAGGTTTTGGAAGTGTTCTCCATGTTTTCTGTGCCTTTGGAGGGTAGCATGTAGTCCTAAAGGGTTCCTATTAGCGTAGCTGTGGTTACTGTGAAATACAGGCAGTGAAATACAAGAGCTGTGGGCAGAAATGGAGATACAACAGTTCGGAGGAAAGCCTGAAGTATTTGAGTGAATTCTTGAATATAGGCTTATTCAGACAGTGCTCTAGATCCTTAAAGGATTTTTATATATTAATAGTATTTTGGAATCTGTTTCTTTATGTCCAGTATGGTTTTGGCTGGTTTAGCTGCAGCAATGCCACTGTAGCATTCGGGGATGTCTTTGTTCAGTTGTCTGTGTTTTCCTCTGTACTGGCACTGGTCTGTGTAAGTGTTTTCTCTGTGCAGGTTACAGTGTCAGTCTAGAGCTGACTAATAGGATTGACCACAAACAAAACCATCTCACACAGACAGGAAATCTTCTTTACATTAATAATTATTCTGCCCAAGTACATTCTTAATGGAATAAATTATGTGCAACTACAGTAAACTATTGTGTGTTATAATTTACTAATATAATTTATCCATATTATCTGTGTTTTATTTTATAGCACTTTTTATTCATGTTGTTTTTCAGGCGAGTATCTGACTGTTATTGCAATTATAGTTTTTTTTTTATTATTTGCTTTGTCTCTTTCCTGCTTCTGTATTATTTTACTGAGTTGTTTTTCCTTTAATATAATTTTGAATAAGTCAAAAGTATGACAAAAGTCTTTTTATGTTGGTGCTCTTAGCTTAACTACTGAATTTTGGCTACATTTTCAATACTGCTTGAAAATTATAACTTGAAATGCTTTTCCAATAGATAGGTTTAGGGAAAAATAACATAAGACCATGTAAATGGATACAAGTATAAAATCACAGTATTTAATTTTTGTACTGGTGGTAGTTTTAGCAGAAAAGGGATGCCATTTATAAAATTAATCTATTTCCCTGTACACTTGAACCACAGAACCACTTCAGTAGATGTTCCATACATATTCAGTTTATAAAGCAATCAAAATAAAGTTATATTAATTATAGTTGTAATATATGCAGCATAATAGAAAGCATTTATTGTACATTATGAAGGGCCTATATATGAGCAAGTTGAGGGGATGAGATCAAGTACAACACCTTGAAAACAACAGTTCTACCCTTCCCCTTTCACATGTTCTTTTTCCTTTTCTTGCTCTCCTTTATACCTCTATACAATTAAATTGCTGATGCTCTAACATCAAAACCTAGGAAGTTCTAGATAGTGCACACAGTGTCTTGATTTTCCTCCATTTCCAAGGCAAAATATGACAGGTGAAGAGAGGACCCTTGGTGCATGGTGGGAGAGATTCTGTCCCTCTTAGGATTGCAATATCCTGTGATAATTTATTTTTCTCTTGTAAAATGGAGATGAAGCAAGCTGAAGATCTACTTTTATTGTGACTGGGTCACATTCTGACACCCTTAACGCTGGGCTCTGCAGTCCTGCCCATGCAGATTGGCAGGTAGAGTGCAGCTGCTGCACCTTGCAGAACGCAGGGAGCACGTCAGACAAAACTCGTGATCCAGACTGTCAAATTTTCTTATATATCCTCTTTCTTTGATGTAAGAACAGATTACTTCACACATTTTATAGAACAGATTTCTCCAGCATCTGTGCATGCCAAATAAGCAAGGAGGGTGGCAGAAGCATCATCACAGTGCCTATTTCCTTGCTTTGGGTACACTTCTAATGGAAGTGCATATTGAGTAGTAGCTTCTTTCTATCCTTTTGAATTAGATCAAAAATCTAAGGAAAACTGAGCAGAGGTAAAGGAGATTCCAATCTGTCAGATGGCTGTGACTGTTGTGACCTATTCCATGCTCCTGTTCTCCCACTCACCAGCCCTCTGAGGTACCAACACACGCTCCTTTTCCTCTCCATGCCCCATACTCTGTATCAATTCTGTGCCACTCCATTAGCTGTTGCCCTAAGCTGAAGGTGGGGAGAGGTTGCCTGGAATTTGCAGCTAGTCCAGGAATTTGTGTTGACTGTACTCGATGTAGTCTTGATGTAGCCACTGGAGGCCACAAGGTTGTATGTAGTCTGAAGTGTTACAGCACAAAAGTATGTTATAAATGCATCTAGATATGCAGTTTGCTGAACTCTCTAGATCCCATTTCACGCAAGGGTTTTGTGTCTATACCATATGTCATTTCTGTCATGATTGCTAGGGAATTGAAATTCATGGATTGTACCTTCCCCCATGTAATGTTAATACCAGAGAGCACTAAGTTTCTTTTAATTGTTTTCAAAGTATTTAGGAGGACTTTTCATAGACATGACTCTTAAAGTTTCAAAAAAGAGAAAACCTTCTATTGTACTCGCTTTCCTAAGTAACTAAATCTGTCAGTGCAGGAACTGTACTTATTTTCTCTGAATATGCATGTACAATCTCCCTGAAAGAGGTGATCAACCTTATGTTTCCAGCCCCACTTTTAAATCACACTTTGCCTACCTGTTCTTTTTGTTACATGTTATTTCTAAATCTATTGTAAATGTTGTCTATAGACTTGCAAAGAGAAATCCTTGCTCCTGTGGAATCAGTGGTAAAATTCCTGCTGACTTCCCTAAGGCAAGAATTTCCGCCAAAGGGTTTTGATATGATTTGGTAACAGATTTGCAGATTTAATTTATGCATTGCATTAAAATACTTTTTGTTAGATAAATATGTTGTTGGTGTAAAGCTGTGTTTAAAGTAATAGTTATGTGTCTTTGTTTTTACTTTTGGTCTTTTAGTTTCCAGCGTGTTGTCCTTTTTGGTTTTGTTTTATTGCTTTTTCTTTAATTTTGCTTACCAGAGCCAAAGCCTTAGTAGAAGAACAACGCCTTTTGTTCCTAGGGTTCAGGTAAAGACTTCGTCTGCCTGACAGAAACTAAAGTTGTGGGTTTTTCTTTTGTTTGTTATGGAAAATGCATAGTAGGAAAACGTTACATTATAGTCCGTTTTCCCATATTTTGAGTGTGTTGCTTTAAACCATATTAACAATTTTCATGTCATCTTGTGAGCAGCTTGTAAAATTCTGCATGGGGGTTAAAATATTAAATTAAAATTTAAAGAGACAACTAGTTTTTGTTTGCTGTCTGCCCAATATTATACTTATACAGGTTTCAATAGTGATGATTGCTATGCATCCCACATACAAAATTTGTGTGTTGTTTAAGCAATAAGTAATTTTGTGCTTGAGTTCATTATATAAAGATGAATGTCTCTTTAAATCATTCATTATCATTATTTAACACTTTTTTTTGCATTTTCCACATAATAGTAGCGCCTTGAGTAGAAGATGGGCAAAAAATTTGTACCTTGTTTAAATAAACAAATTTCTTGTGTATGAAACTTGGTTCTTACATTTTTAAGTACATCAAAATAATGAAAACTCTACTTGAATAAAAAATGAATTCTCCCATTGTTTTACTGATTTTATTTAGCTTCGATATTCTGTTTAGGTACAAGTTGTTTGCCTTTTTTTCATTAGGAAGCTCCTAAGGTACTATAGATTTATGCAAAAGTAGGTTTTACTAATATGTTACAATGCTTATCTTGCTTTGCTGCATGTTTTTCATTTTTTTGTGTAAATAGAATATGATCTGATTTTCTTAAAAAATATCTTAATGGAGATGTAACCTTTTGTGTGGCAGCTTTATAAATGTTTTTCTTTGATTAATTGACCAAGATGTAAAGGATGATCTAAATGATCAGAAAGAGATTATTAAATTTCATTATG
>WAAE01018347.1:0-22322 GCA_013400495.1 Nicator chloris | reverse complement strand
TTAAAAAAAACCGGAATGGAGAAATTACTGCTTTGTTCAAAACATAGGTAAGCCACTTTAATTATTAACACCCAGAAGATACGACTGAAGGACAATCTATAGTAGTCTGTCACATTTCCAGATTTCACATAAGGAGGCTTATCCCCTTTCTCCCTTTTGTAAACCCTTCAGGCTTTTGTCCATAAGGAGGGTGACACTGAGCTCTGTGTGTTCATCGTTTTCTTTACCCAGCACATATATACTCAATACTGATGGTAGAATGTATCTGCTTTGTGTTAACCACTCCATAAAGATCACTCACAATAACTTCCACTAGTCTAGAAAAAGACCCTCTAGGGATGGGACAGCTCTGCCGATTTTATTTCAGAAATGGATTGGTTTTTTTCATAACAGAAATTCTACTAAGAAACAACTGCAGTTCTCACTTGCCTGCAAACTTGCGGAGTGAGGAAAAATAAAGAGGTGTTTGGCTTCCACAAGATGTATCTTAAATGTCACTGAATCCATGCCAGAACCTAGCTCCAAGGTGGTCTTTGACTGCAAAAGGGGCAAGATCAGTAAGTAGCCAGTCCTTTCAGAACAGTCCTCTTGGGATTGGTAATTGCCCTTGACACTGGTGCCAAATGAAAAAGAGAATCAGCCCTCTTCAAAATTAATCCAAAGGCTGCTTCAGCTCCAGAGAAAATCTTATTATCAGCATGGTCAGGCACATGCAGGCAGTATGGAAAGTTCCACTTCTACTGCAAAGAAGAACTAATGGATCTGCCCTGAAGGTCTCCTGAGGGAGGAGCTGTTATGAGAAACAGTAATAGTCACAGCCACATCACCACGTTCAGAGGGTTCCAGTACTTCTGTTTCTGGATCTGGAATTAACCCAGGACAGAAGAAATGGAAAAAGGAATGTTAATAAACCTGTCACCAATAGGATATGCATTACTGAGTCCAGGGAGGCCCACACCAGCATCAAGCGCCGTCCTCCACAGCATCATGCAACTAAATTGTGACCTTTCCACACATACAAGTTAGGCCTCAAAAACTACAGCACACAGCAGAAAGAGAGCAAAAGAGGTCAAAACTACCCACCAATGTTAAGAACTCTGAACTAGCAGGGGAGTTATTAAATGAAAATGCTTGAGCAATCTTGGCAAGCAGACTCAGATACCACTATACAGAGAAAAGAAAACAAGTTTGGGCTGGCATTCATCTGAGACATTCCCAATATTGCATGGGACTAATAATTTTCTGTATGAATTTTTATTATTCCCTCAGAGTCATGGAAAGAATAAATATAAGGTTTCATTTCACTTTAATGATTTTCAGAAGGAGGCTCTGAAGAGAAAGTCAGAAACCAAAAATTAGTGTTCAGTTATCTCTTGTAGTCTGCTCTGTGACACTGCCTCTAATCCCCAGTTCTGGGTGAGGAGTTCTGTGAGCTGAGTCATCAGGTTGGAGATGGAAAGCACCTGCCCCACAGGTAATCTGTTAGGTAGGCAATGGGCAGGCAACAAAACCCGAGGGAAAAAACTTGTCAGCAACATTTGGTGGATTGAGCACACCCTGGGGAATACTTTCATCACCTTGAAGAGTTTCTTTAAGAGCCCTGGATTAGTGGCATGGGAAAGACAATAATATTTAGGTGCTTTCAGAGCAATAAAATCAGGATATAGCTAAACCAGATTTTTCTTTACACTACCCAGGCACTGCAAAATTAGTAAAACCAGCTAAAGTCCAGATTGTAAACATAATATTAAGGTTGTGGTTTTAAATATGCCTGTTGTGACTATTGATGAGATCAGCAAATGCTCAGTGATGGATGAATTCTTATCACTGCATCCGGGGACAGTACACAATCAGGCAAATAATTAGCTTCAGTCCTCCCTGTTGAATAGTCACCAGTGGTGAGTGAAGAATTCATAGAAAGAAACTTAAGTCCCTTAACTGCTGTGAGAAAAACCTCAGCTGGTAACAGAGCACCACTCAATGCCAAGAACAGTTTTTTACATTTAGGCCAGCTCAAACCCAAAGCCTTTGAAGATGAACAAGTAGATTTAGTCAAAAATTAGTTCATTTCATAAAGAATTACTCAGAGTATCTTTCCTCTAATGCCACCAAGTCCAAAGTCTGAGTCATTCCCCATAGTCCAGGAATCCCTGGCATGATTTTCAGACTCTGAAAGATCACAGAGATGGGAGGATATGGCAGACCAGGAAGGAGGTGAAAACAATAACACCCCTCTCTTCAGTGCCTTCCCCTCCCCTGCCATTCCCTCTGGCAGGAACATGAAAACAATGAGTGTGGCACATGTAGCACTCAAGGAAAGCTCAGTGCAGTAATGGCTGCCTTTTCCATAAGCCAGCCACACAGAATTTGATCTGAAGGATGCAACGCATCAGTGGAGGGTTTGGGGGTTTTTTGACCTAGCTGACAGAAACAAATGAGCAGGTCATGTATTCAATCTCTCAGACAGTGTAGGAATGCTTCAATTGCTATAAAAGTCAAAAACAGTGACCTGGTTAAAGGCTAAGTGTTTTTCAAAAGGTGAAACACTGACAAAAGCAAAACATCATTTATTTTTAATTAACCAGCAGAATGGTATTTGATTCTTCTCTAAGCACAGTATTATTCCTGTACCTGCTTATCTCTAGCAAAAAGGTATCACCGCCTTCAAGCAGAAATCTAGTTATCTGGAAAGTGTTCGGCAGGCAACAGGCTGAGCAACACCGCAGAGTCACTGCTGATGGAGGAGCTCATTGTCACCTTCTCAATTCCCCAGGGTGAGCTAGGCACAAGAGTGGCAACAAAAAGTATT
This sequence comes from Nicator chloris, assembly GCA_013400495.1. Classification (NCBI taxonomy): domain Eukaryota; kingdom Metazoa; phylum Chordata; class Aves; order Passeriformes; family Pycnonotidae; genus Nicator; species Nicator chloris. The sequence goes on along the minus strand of WAAE01018347.1, from coordinate 19,513 downwards.
TCAAGTGCTTAACTAAGAGCTTTTCCAGCATTGCTCTAAGGCCATCTCTGTGGCAGCTGGATGAGAAATGGGGCCAACTGGCTAAGAGGCCTCTTCCCAGCATGGGAAGGGGGCTGCCAGGCTCTCACATCCCAGCTGTGTGGATGCTCTAGCAATAAATACAGAGGCAGGACCCATAAGCCAGCAATTTGTATTTGTCCAAGATGAATCAACTCTGACAAGAGATGCCAAAAGATTCATATTTAAAATAACCAGCTGCCCAAATCTGCAGAAGCACTTGCAGAATGGGTACATCCCACACTCAGTCTCTTGTTAGGGCTGGTTCAGAGTTTAGGTCTCCCTAACCCCAAGCCAGTCCATCCTAGTATCTGACGTTCAACATTTGGCGAAATTTTGACAGCCCTAAGTTTCAGAAACATTCATCCGTCAAAAACTTCACCAAAGTAGATAAAATAATGAAACAAAATAATATTTTTGGTAAATCAATATTTTCTATATCACTAAAAATATCCCAGATTGCTCAAACTGTGAGACTGTCTTCAAATGCTGCTTATATCTCCTTGGGAGAAATATCTTTTAGTATTCTTCTCATGAGGCACCAGATTGTGACTTAGACCTTGAAACATTGCAGCAGGTCTAAAAAATGCAGGTATTTAATATGGATTCATGGGCATATGCACAAAGCTCTACCTGAAATTCAGACTCATCCAGGTGATGCTCAAAATGACTTTTTATACATATGAGAAAATAAAAGAGGTAATTCACTGCACTATACTGTATATTGGCCACAATGCTGATAAAAATCACAATGCCTTTTAAAATGTGCCATTTTCCTTCTTTTGTCAGCATTCTTACAAAGAAAATCTTATATGGAGATTTTGATCTACATCCCACCTAAAACCAGCTGTAGCTTGCTATCTCTTCTTTCTAAGGAAATACTGTTCTGAAACTTGGCATTCTTAAGATAGAATATAATTTTTTTGAGAAGTGCAATGTCTTGAAATCTCACAGATCCTTCCCTTCCATGAGCATGAAGCAGGGAACATTTCATGCCCCACAATGCGCAGCGGAACAATCTTATCTGAATAGCTACTCTTTCTGTGACAATTTGCTTGCATTCAGACAAGATTATTTCCCTGATCTTGTCAGGCCACATGAAGACATGAAATAAGCAGACACGGACAACAGCTCACATAAATATTGCAGCCACAATCTGTGATTAAAGGTATCCCAGACACATCTTTGTCACTGGCTGGACTCAATTTTAAACATTTTTTCCCTAAACAAACCCTGTCTCTTCTTCTCTCTCCACTTATTTAATTAAAGCTTCTCTTTAAGATAATCTTTAGATGCACCAAGGTGTACTACTCCTCTCTGGTATTTTATTGTCAAGCAATGAACTACTCTTGGTGGTTTCCCAGATCTCGTGCCAGTGTAACCATGGAGACCTTGCCAGCTGCTGCAACATCTTGAGGAATTTTGTCTCTCTTACTAGGTTCCCCCATGGCAAAATCATTATCCAAAACTGGCTGCAGGATTCTTTTCACTTTTGAAACACTCATTAGCTTACATGCTCATTATGCCAACAGTCGGATATATTGCTCATTATTAAATAGCAGTATTTGCTATTTATGTAATAATAGCATGCAGAGGAAATGTGCAGATGTTATCAGGGAAATGTCTATACTCTAACACGTCCAAGAGGTAAGACTCCATGACATCCCATTTTCATAAAATAGTACCTAAAAATAAAAATGCTCAATTAGCTGAAACAAAAATCTGTCTGCATCCACGTTCAGATGATGCCAGAGCACGGCTACTGAATGAGAACAGCACAGACTCTGAAGTCAAAGGATACAGAAGGATTGCCAGACTTACACTTAACTGGTGCACCTACAACCATAGAAACAGGTCCTGTTTACCACCACCTCTTTCCAGCTAAGAATTAATAAGAATTAATAATTATTTTCCAAATAATTCTTTATTTGGTGAAGGTGAGAAGGAAGGTTCAAGCAGGATGGCAAGAGGAAATAAAGTTGAGGAAAGGAGAAAGAGCACCATTCATTTTTTAAGACCTTAACTCTCATGCTTTTCCTCTCTTTCTGTTACAGTTGTCTCACCAAGAGTCTGATCCCATTACAAGGCAAAGAAAGAGAGGAAATGAAGGGGGAGAGTGAAAGGATTAGACAAGAAGATGTGTCTTGCTGCTGACCTTGTTGCACAGAAAAGGCCTCCCCAAACCAAGTGGAATCTTTTGCAACACTCCTATTAACCAATAGCTGAAAGTACAGTCAAGAGCAGAACTTTAAACATCCCAGCAGAAGCTAGTCTGATCTTTGTTTGGATGATGGACAACAAGTTCTGCCCATTTCTCTGGTGCTGAAGTTACCAGTTACATCCAGGTGCAGAAAGCAAATTTGTTTATTTTGCTGCTGTTATCTTAGCCCCTTAAGAGGCATTTCTTTCTAATTCCTTTTAAGGATACATGATCATACTTCAAGAACAAGAATTCCTGCAGCGTTAGCCAATCTCACCCATTCAGTGCTCTTTTTCAATTTTTCATTTGAACAAAGGCTTCAAAAATGTTCTTCCTCTCAAACAGCCCTAAGAAAATATAAAGCAAAGAAGCAATATTGACTGATTAGGCCTTATTTGACCCTTTACATTTCAAGCACTGCAATGATTTTTTTTTTTTTTGGCTTTTTCTATTGCGCTTATAGATTAAAGGTAGCAACTATTTCTAACAGGCATTTAAAAAGAACAGAAAAAGCACCTTCCCCCAAAACTCACTATAAAACATCCTCACCTACATCTAATAACATTTGTCCACAGCTTGGCATATTTTCAAATACAATCCTGGGCAACTAATCTCTCTGGCTTGTGGTTTGAGATCCAAGAGAATACAGATATCTTCAGATCCACTTAAAAGACATCTGAGAGACAGTGACAGGAAAGGGACAGAGCATTCCAAACACTCTTTACCACTCTGTGGTAAATGGCAAACTTTTCTGGCATTGCTGTGTCCATGGATATTGACAGAAAACAAGGGAAGAGGAGAGCTGCATAGAGTGTAAGGAAAAGACCTGTCAAGAAGTGTTGGTAGCCTGAAGAGCCTGTCAGGATATCTTAGTGTTTGGAAAAGCTGAAGACAATTCCACCTAAGTGAGACCAAAACCAACCAGTTTTCTCCCAGCATTCCCAGTCAGGTATGTCACAGAGTCTGCTGGAATTGCAAAACACTACTACTAGTTCAAGACACTCTAGCTTCTACACATTGTTTCTTGCTAGATATTCCCCCATTTCCACATGGTTTTAGGCAGACTATAAAATGCACAGCTTCTGGGGCCTTTATAGCAAGGAAGAGCTTCTCCTATACTGTGCTGTCCAGTGAATGGCACTGTCACTCAACAGCCCAAAAACATAGGGCTGGGTATCTTTTACAGGTAGTGGAACATTTGCTGGAGTCCTAGTTTTACTTTCAGAGTACATGAAGATACCTAGGTACTGCCAGTTTTATGTGATAAGTTTAGAATCTATTCTAATGCAAGATATAGAGTGTTCACGCTGTACTAACATGCTGCAGTGATGTAGAGCTGTCCAACTTAAAGCAACCCTTGTTCTACTTCAAAGCTCTCAAAGAAAGCTGAAGTACACCTGTTAAGTGCACAGAAGCTTGTTAAGCATGGGCAATCGTTGCTGAAGTAGCTCTCTGCCTGCATTTTATGAAGATGTAGGTGTCAATCAAGAAGAAGGGGGATGCTACACTTATTTTTAATGCTCACAGGGAGAATGTGCTAAATAACAACAGCTCAGAGAGTTATACCTCTCTACCAGCCTAGCCTATGATCAATTTATTAGTTAAAAACTTCAACAGTGGTGGTGTGAACAGGCCCCTCATGCAGATTGTTTAGTGGACTACAGCAGTAGGCTCAAATTTTGAGTTAGGCTGGAATGGAGATGATTTCAGGGAAGGAGGAACTAAGAGCTGTCATAGGGTCTTATCAGAAACAGAAGCCATGAATGATCCTCATCTACCATAAACATACCAAATGAAGTTGTTTAATTATTTTGTGAGAATCTCTAAGTTTAGGGTAGGGAAAGACTTCATACACATGGCTTTACAAGTGGAAGAGAGCAGGCAAACACCTTTCAAGAGTTCAGTCATGTCTCGGATGTGTGTGCATCAGGGCAACCAGGTCACCCTTCGAGGGAGAGGAAAATGTAGTACAAGAAAAGAGAGGGAGAAGTCAAAAGTGTATGCTGAGAAAGAATCAATAATCTGGAGCAAAGGATGAGAAATTGAACAAACCCCTCTGAGCATATTTTCCTGCTCTAGTCAAGCATCTTTACTGAAGAGAGAAGAACCTGCAGTAGGAGCAAGCTTCCTGCCCTGCACAGCCTGGCATGAGCTCCAAGTTTGCCAAGCAGATAGAGGGAAAGCCAGAGGCTTACCACAAGCACCTGTCAAAGGTGATATTAAAGTGAAGTAGGCTTATTGTTTCTTTTCCTTTTCTTCACTTATGTCGCTATGAACACCATTTACACTGACTTTGTACCTTTTGCGTTTCGTTAATATACACACATTTCCTTTAGATTTTAACTTGGCCTGAACTAAAAGTTCTGTGAAGGCAAGCAGATTTGTCTGTGTTTGGTGACCATTCACAGCAGATATTCAAAGGAGAAATAACTTACGCTGAGATGCATTAGCCACAAAAGCTCTCAGACAGAGAGTGGGGTATCAGATAGAAACCCTAAAACCCTAGACTCCTAGGAGAGTACATAACCCCTTAAAATCATTGATGTGTTTTTAGTGTTAAGGGCAAAAGCCATACTTCTACTGTAAAAGCAAACAAACACACACATTACAAAAGCAAACAAAACCAACAATACAACAAACCAACAGACTCCCAACAGGTCCTCTAAACACCCTCAGCCTGGGACAGTAATTTTCTTATATTTAGAAGGACAGTAAAGCAAGCCACAGTTTTCACATTTCAGTGACGGTAAACACTTCATTTTAACTCATGAGAAGATTAAAAAGTGCTCTGGCACTGCTAAGATTTTTAGTGAAGTTCACTAGCTTAAGTTAAGAACATCCTATCTTCTCCACAGCACCACCCACCTTCCCCCCACACATGTGTCAGTGATGGGAAGAAGCCATTCTACTTTGAGAGCTGGTGTAGATGGGCTTCTCACAGTAGTCAGCAGCAGCCTGCCAGGGCTGCTAATCCCAACAACTTTAGTGAGCACAAAGCAAGCACAAAGCTGACTGCTTCTGAAAACCTTGCCTTGTCCAAGTACATGCAAAAGTGTTCATTGTCATTACGATAAACCAGCAACTTTTACATCGCCCTTGTCTCCTAGCAGTGGCCCCTACCAGTCACAAATGTAGTACAACTTAGGAATTTTTTCTCATCAGTTCATATAATCCACAGAGTACAACTTGAGCTCAAATAATTAAACCAGAATTAGATTAACATGTTAAATCTGGTGGGTTTTTTCATTGTGAAAATATCTATTGGGCAATGTCAAAATATTTCTCTCAAATTCTTCTGAATTTTTTTTCATCTTTTGTTCAAACACATTTCTAAATAACTTACATTTTCAATGACTTTTTATTTCAAACTTCCTTTCATTTCATTTTTAAGATAAAAAAGTAATTTAATTTTAGGTTGTCCTAAGAAAAAATGCAGTTTGTGCTGAAAATAATAGCTCCCTTCTATTCAATTCAGTTTCTCTTTAAATGGGTGCAGATATGACAACAAAAGAAACTGTCTGGTTTTTTTCCCCCGGCATCAATAGGAAGAGAACATGTCAAGTCTGCCAAGGCCATCTGAGCTTTCTTCAGTTAAAGAGTAGCCATATAAAACATGTTCCCAACATATAATATTTTTATTTGCAGCAGATGATAAAGTATAAATCATACTTCAGGAAGAAAATGCAGAGCTGAGCTTCAGATCAAAATCTATCCTTAAAGAATTAGCACACTCTCCTTTATCAAACTACTGATTTTGCATCCCTTTGGACCACGTTTCCTCCAGGTGTTTATTGATGAATTCACAGCAAATGAACCCCTCATGCGTTCTGTCCAACTTCCAATCTTATTTTCTACCTGCAAGCTTTCTCCCTGTGATCACTAGCTCTAAATACTACAGTGCTTGAGTTTAATGGCACTCCAGCTTAACAAAACTCTTCATGGTCATTAAGACAAAATGACTGAATTAATTCAGAAACTCAAGAGCATTCAGCTGAACTGATATTAAACCTCAAAAATACATGAGCCAAAGTCCATTTAGGAAAAAAGAAGGCAAAAATGAGTAATAAGAAATAGGCACAATTCTGTTTTAATCTAACTAAAGTAACTTAAGAAGAAAACATTCTAATGAAGCACTTAATGACTAGTTAAAATTATTTTAACAACTGATGAGTTCAGAGAGAATTTAAAAGGTAATTTCCCATCAAAAGCCTTATGCAAAGTCCCACCTCTACCTATTAAGTCCAAGAGTTTGGGTTGAGTTACTCTGCAAAGCCACATCATAGAAAAAAGACAAGCAAGCAGTCTAGGGAAAGACAGTATTCTGCATTTTATATGTTTATGCACAGACGATATGCAAACAGAATTACTTTCACAGAGGCATAAAATCATCAGACCAGATATCAAGCCCTGTTCTCCTCAGGCATCTCCACAAGACTTAGCAGGTTGAGCATGGCCCAGTGTAGAAATTAGTCCAGACTCCCGCTCCTTACCATCCAAATCTCACAAGCCAAAAAATTTCTCCCAACATGGTATATAAAAAATTTTAAGTTTATAAAAATTTTAAATGGAATGTGACACAGAATTAAAAAGGGTCAAGAATCACTAAAATCCTTGTAATATCACAGATTTTGTCAGATGGAAACACTAAAATAATTCTAAAAGTGAACCAGGATTCACGTTACAGAGAAATCTTGCAACCAATTTCAATATGAACCTCTAGCACCCTGGGGCTTTTTGAGCATACATAAGATAAGTAGGGGGTCTATTCCCACCTCTTTTCCAGGCGAATTCAATATGTAAATCTTTCCAGGAAGGAGGTGGGGTGGGGGAATCCCTGCACTTTAATGACACTTCATATATATGGCTACAGCAGGCTCAAAATAATAAGTCAATTTCTGCAAGTAAACTCACACCCGTTCATTCTGGTCTGAGCCCTGAGCAAAATATTGTATTGACTACCTTGTTCTGTACACATTTTGTTCTCTCCTGTTCCTCCAATAGCTTGAAAAAAGTAAAATGAAGAGAGGTCAGAGGTCTACCTACACCTACTTGGTACACTGGGTTAGCATGCACAATACCTGTTTCCATAGCAATGAAGAAATCTGACCAGCACTATAAGCTCATTCTCAATCCCCTACCACCAATGTCTTGCTTCTCTTTCACAGCCAGGTGAGCTGCAGGTGGTTTTCAGCAGGAGCAGAGGTCACTCACTTGATATTCTCAGCATGGGGCACCGCCCCACAGAGCCACTGAGAATGCAAGTCCCACATGGTGGCTCCAGATTTATTCCCGTCAGCCTAAAAGAAGAACTTGTTCCTCAGGCCAAACATTTGCCTTTTTTGCATGCTGCATGGCAACCTATTCCCTTTCATGTTTCTCCTAAAAGGCAGGCAGTTCCTCCAATCCTCAAATACAACTCTCCTCCCTCTAACTCTGGTCATGTTACAAAGAGCCTAAGTCTTCGTCCTAATAACCACGGGGCCTGGAGTTTTGCTGCATGTAGTTAGCTCAGTTCTGCTTAGGCAAGCATCCAAGAATCTGGACTCTGGGTACCATAAAGTTGGCCCTGAGCTCATGTGTTTGCATTAGAAATATGTTGTATTACTTCACAGTATGAGAAATGCTGCTCAGCAATTTGACTTTTCATCTAAGCTGGCCGTGCTAAAGCGGCTGCTCTGATACCTGATTCTCAGCAAGATAATTCCTTTACAGATGTTTTCACGGCAAACTGATTTCCCTCGTGTTTCACTCCAGTTACAGTCAGCATTGTTAATTTATTTTTCCTTCTACAAGGCAATAAACTGTTGCACATTTTCCCTGGAAGGGAGAGATATTACTGATTTATTTTGCATAACAGGAGACTCTGATACCAACCATTGATACAGATGAGAAAAACCACTGCAGAATTTTGGAGGAATCAACACAGCAAATTGCAGAACATCGCTAGCTTAGCATGTGACAATAGCATCCTCTACTTTAACTTATATCTTTGGTATCTGCAGAGCAATTTATTTGCACTATGTAAATACTTAAGCTGTATCTTTAGAGAAATGATGTTTAATGTTTCGCGATTGCCAGCTGTCTAGAATTCAGATTGAAAATATCCAAGTTACAGCAGCTATTCATAGCATAGTTCCATGAGAAGTTTGATTTGCCATGATTGCAGCATACAGGTGCCAAGGACATGTAAAGCACTAGCACAGAAGAAATCCTCTCCCGAGCATCATTACAGGAAGCCAAGGCTTCCCAGGGTCTTGAAAGACAACATGGAAAATGACTTTCCAGACAACCTTTCACATCAGACAAGGCAAACTGCATAGAGGAAAATCACTCTTCACTGACTGACCGGAAAAGCCTCTATTTAAAGCTCAGACATTTATGGTATCCCACAGAATAGTAAAACTCTGCATCCCCTTCAAAACTCCCATGTTTACACCAAGTACTGAACAGATGAGGTAATAGGAGGAATTGAGGAGGGACTGATTTAAGTTGTGCTTGCTGCTAAGATAGGGTCTCTTCTCAACAGTAGTCAGGTCCTTTAATTATTTATAATCATGTGGAATTGCTGTTCTAGAACAACACACAGAACTAAAGATTTGGGACCAGTCCATATGCTCTGTGGGAGGGAGTAACTTGAAATGTTTGTAATGTGATAACACAGGATTAATTCTTTGGATTCACAGCATCGTCCTAGGTCTGCTAGAAAGCAGCCAAGAAGGAAATACAACAGCTGCAGATAAAATATTTTCCAGTAAGTGCATAGTAAAGAGCTTTTTTCCTGTGTGCCTGCATCCAGAAAACAGACACATAGCACAGACACTACCTGCTGTGCCCTGCTTTTCTGATAACAAAAGCACAGGGAGGATTTCATTACTAGACCAGTTAAAAATGTGTTAAGTACTTCTTTGAAAATTAGTCAGAAAGAAGAGAGAGAGTCAGAGAGGGAGGTTTCTGGTGTTGGAATATAATACGAGCAAGAGTATTCCTTCCACACTTTTCCCTTCTGATAATTTGCAATAAGAAAAGAAAATAACAGCAGCAAGAAAAGTGAGAGCAGAGATAACAGATGATTGAATCCAAATCATTAATCTGACAACATTCACATATTTGTCAAACTATTTTGTTTAAAAAAACTAACAAAAAATTCCAATACCTCACAAATTTAATTTCCCAGAAAAATTATTTTGAAATAGAGTGCCTCACCACTAAACCAAAACATTGTATTCTCCAGAAGATGACAAAGCTGAAATGACTGATCTGCTCAAACAGAGATTGTAGTGTTATAGTGTGGAATTCAGTGCCTGAAAACAGTAAGATATCTGAATTCATCAGGAAAACTCATGGAAAAGTCACATGATCTTTAGATCGTCTATTTGAGAAGTCATGTAGGCTTCATCTGGGCAATTCACCCAAGAGTTCTGACACTCAATCTACTAATGTTCCCGTAATGCCAGAGTCACAGTCTCCCATGTATGTCCCCTAGAGCTTCAGCATAATTTTAAAAAGTTGTAAAACACGTGCCTCTTGGAGATTAAAGTCACTAACACCGTGTCACATAGAAGAAGCAGGCAAATAACAAAATTTGCCTTTTTTCCTACTCCAGATTTATAAAACAAATAGTTAAAAAATGTTTTTGTAAAGGTACCATTACAAAGACACTGTGTTCTGTGAGCCAAAGAAGTTGATTGATCTCATTATAATGTATTCTTTTCTTTCTCCATGTCCTAAGGAATAGAAAAATATACAATCACACTGTCTTGTCCCTACTACCCTAAATAAGTTCTCAGCCCGTATTAAACAACAGCTGAGGGAGGTTTCAGAGAGACAGAGATCTGCCAGAGGGCAGGAAGACTCTGAAGAGAGATCTGCATAGACTGGATCAATGGGACAAGGCCAGCTGAACAAGGTTCAACAAGGTCAGGTGAGGTCAGGTGCTGTATCCTCCACTTGGGTCACAATTTCATTCAATGCTAAAGGCTGGGACATATCGTTGTAAAGCTGCCAAGAAAAAAAGGACCTGGAGGTGCTTTTTGACAGCCAATGATCATGGGCCAGTGTGTGCCCAGGTGGCCAAGAAGGCCAATGTAATCCTGGCCTGTATCAGCAATAGTGTGTCCAGCAGGACCAGTGATTGTCCCCCTGTACTTAGCACTGGTGAGGCCACACCTCAAATCCTGTGTTCAATTCTGGGCCCCTGGTACAAGAAAGACATTGAGGTGCTAGTTCTTGTTCAGAGCAGGGCAATGGAGATGGGGAAGGGTCTGGAGCACAAGGTTTAAGAGAAGTGGCTGAGGGAGCTGAAGTGGTTTAGCCTGGAGAAAAGGAGTCTCAGAGGTGACCTTATCCCTCTCTACAGCTGCCTGAGAGGAGGGTGTAGGGAAGTGGGGTGGGTCACTTCTCCCAAGTAACAAGTGACAGGACAAGAGGAAAGGGCCTCAGGTTGCTCATGGGAAGGTTTAGATTGGATATTAGGAAAAATTTCTTCACTGAAAGGGTCATCAAGCACCCAAACAGGCTGCCCAGGGAAGTGGTTGATTCACCATCCCTTGAGGTATTTCTAAAGCTCTGTAGAATTAGGGACACCACTTAGTGGTGGACTGAGCAGTGCTAGGTTAGTGATTGGACTTGATGATCTTAGAGGTCATTTTCAACTTAATCAGTACTATGGTTCTATGATTATCAAGTTTGCAGGCTTGAATTATTTAAGCAATCTGCATGAACCTCTCAAATATGCAACCTCCAGCTTCCACTTAAGATACATAGAAGACAGATGACATCCTTTGAAGCTGAGTTCTACCCCAAACCAAGGGCACTATGAACATAAAATTCTGACCCACAGTGTCCCCAGACAGATTAAGGATTCTGTGCTATCAGCACTTCACAGAAGAGTACTGAAGGAGAGAAGTAACATCTAGGTCTATAAATTTCCCTGGTTAAAGAGGGAAATGAGAGTAGAAAAGACCAAGGTAAGTGAGCAAGCTCAGAGATTTAGCAGTCTAAGAGGGCGGAACTTCTGCCTCAGAGACTTACCACGAAGAGCCAGGTGCATATCACAACCAGAGCCATCATCTCTATGAAAACTGTTATGGGAATGGCTTATCCTCAGAGAATCTTGGAGAAGTAACATTTTGTGCAAAAGAAGTAGACCAGGTGTTCCAGATGCCCATGAATTGCATTTAAGGTGACCTTTCACTGCAATTCCCAGGTAATTTCTTTGCACTGTGAGAATTACGATAGCTCAGTGTTCACTGAATTTTTATGATGCCACAGCTGAGTCACAAGAGGAAGATTTACAAGCAGTAGGAAAACATTCAAGTAGTTATTAGCTGTCTGGGAGAAAACTTGATCGATAAGAAGATAAGATATTAGGAAGATTCCCTCTGTTCTGTTCTACTGCTCCTTGTTCACTTGATCCACCACCATATTTCATTGCTACTTCCCCAGCAGTGCTATTGCTACTTATTCAATATAGTGTTTCAGCAACATGCAGTACTTCACATTTTCTAGGAGTGCCCTGTAAAAGTAAACCAAAACCAAGACTACAATCCTTTGCAATCATGGGCTCTGATGAAATCAGAATTAGCTTTAATAAAGTCTGTGAAAGGTAACCAGCAAGCTCAATAACTCATAAGCAAATAAAATAAAAAGGACACTTCCCTTCTAATAATAATTTTTCCTGGGAAAAGAAGAAGGGCATGGGCAGGGAGCCTGAGAACAGAGTGTGCCTTCTTTTAATTCATGAATGCTTGTCAAACTGCGTGGTATTCTACTAAACCCTGCTGTGCTTTGTGTACCCAAGGCTTGCAGGATAATCTGAGATGGAACATTCACTATATGAAATATCAGCATCTTCTGCCTTGGAGACTGGGGTGTTACACATGTATCTGGAGCATTCTAGAAGAACCAAGTTTATTATTTCCACGTTAAACTCCTTGTAACCGCCTCCAAGACTGCAGCTCTTCCCTCTTCCTCTTAAAAGCTATTTCTTATGAGTACAGCCTGAATGAAAGTTTAAAGTATTACTTCAGATTTCTCATAAAGCATTCCCACAAAATTCAGTGCAGGTTAGTCATCTCATAGCCTGGATAATATGGCCTGCACTGATGAAGAGAACAAGGTCCATAGCAAGCTCTGAAGCCAAGAGCGCGAAAAAGCCTCCTCCTCCTGCTTTGCTGAACATAATACATTTGAAAAACAAACAAACACAAACCAACAGCAGCAGCAAAACCACTCAAAAAGCCACAAAACAACTCCCCACACCACTGAACTCTCATCTTGCACACATTCAGTTGCACAACACAGTCCCTGAGGAGATGCTAAGTCAATAGCTGGCTCAATACTGCCTTAAAAGCATGGCATGGAGCCAAAGAACATAAACTGTGCCTGCAGGTTTAGTGCTATGCTGACATGGTTGTACTGCCTCCAGACTTGGTGATAGGTCTGTCAAATCTAACTCCTTATTTCTGCTTTGCAACTTGTGCACAGAGAAGGTGTGTCCAGCATCTGCCAACACACACTCAGTTGTACCAGTTTGATTTTACTTCAGATTAAATATTTAATTGTTCAATCAAGTGGGTACAAAAAAGAAAGTGTGTGTCGAAGTGCAGTTCACAAATCAGCTCAAGTACGTCTTCCAAGCTAGAATGAGCCAATTTTGACCAAAATTCATGGGCAGACGCTCTCCTCTTAGACATGACTACATTAAAGAGATACGTAGATCCCAGGACTCCTGCCTCTCTGCTCTCACCCCCTTTCCTTTTGCTTCAGTGAGGTTATTATTTCCTGATGGCTTATAGCAGAAACAAGTCTCCCCACTGGGTAACTAGAAAAGTATAGTCACAGACTCCATTAATCTTATTTTCCCACCCTATGCACTTCTCAGCAGAGCCCTGCATAATGTGCATAGCTTATGCAGAATCAACAAGGTTGGAAGAAGCTCTCAAGATCATCTAGTCAAGTCATCAGCCTAGAACCATCATATTCACCCCTGAAACACATCCCTGAGTGCCACATTCAGGCACCTCCTGAATACTTCCAGAGACAGTGACTCCATCAGTTCCCTGGGCAATTTATTCTAGTGCCTAAACACTCTTCCAGCATTTGGGGTTTTTTTTCATAAAATCTAATCCAAACCTCTCCTGGCAGAATACAAATATGAAAGTGAGTTTCTCATCCTGTAACCCAGTTCTCAGTGCAGCTCTGGCTAACTTGAAGCAATTAATACCAAAGTATATAAACACTGCTGTGAATCCAAAATAATAGAGCAAAAGATCAGAAGGCAGCATAGCCTCTGTGATAGCTCTCCCGTGGAGAGTTTGCAGCCCATCGGCTGCTTCAAGCTGTTGAGCTTTTGCCCCAGAGAGTCTTCTTTGGAGACCAGCTCCCTTGTTAGGGTGACTTCCCCAGAATCCTTTGCTTCAAGCATATTGATGGCCTTTCTTCAGTTAGTTTTGTTACCTGTCAGTTATAATGTTCCCACTCTCATTGGCCCTTGTCAGAGTCCTTGACCCCAGAGTTCCTAATAACAGTCTGGGCCCTCCTGTGTTCTGGGCTCCACTTTGGACCCAGGACGTCAGTGAGAAGACCCTGTGGAAGAAGGAAGCCCGTCTCTGCTCCTTTCCCTGCGCCACCTGAGGCTTCCCAGGGACGTGCCAGCCCACGCTGTGCGCTCACAACTGAGCTGAGCACTCTCGCCAGAGTGCCTGTGCGCCCTGTGAGAAGGATGTTCTTTTAAGAACGCCTCTCCGGGAAGGCTGCGATACCCGAAGATCCACCAATGGGACCGGACCGCGACAAGTCTCTTGCTGCTACTGAACAAAAATAACCTCCTTAATTGGAGGGCAGAATATTTTGCTCGTCTCAACTCTACGTTCAGCTACATGCTGGAAGAAAGGGCTGAATGGTGGATCTGCCCTGACTGTGCATTCACATCACAACAGCTGCTTCAGCCAGCACCACTTTTGAGTCTCACACAAAGGACAGGAAGGAATGAGGATCTGTAGCTCTGCCACTTAGGTGTCAGTTCATAACTGCATTTGCTTCATTGGTAATCTCAACTACACCTGCTCCCTGGGGCTGAGAGCCCCTCTGCCATACACTGACACAATCTAACCTGCAGCATTCATCATCTCCACAAGTAACCTGGGGAAACTGCAGCTCAAGGAATAGCTTAGGAAAGGCACTCCACAGAAACAAGGGGAGTCTTGTGATCTTTAGTATTTGCACTGAAGACCAATCTCGTGGAATTCAGTTCCATGGGAATCTGAGCTTTTCCCAAAAAGGAAACTGCTAGTCTGCCTAATTGCAGGGAAATCTTGAAGATACATTATAAAGCTTGAAATATCAGAGAAATTATAAATAAATAAATAAATGGTTTGGAGGGGGATGAGTTTTCAGCAGGTTAGTATTTTATGTCAGTCATCTTCTTTGGATTCTGTAAGAGCAGAGAAGAAAGAAATAATGTATTTGATTAAACGTTGGGAAACTGTGACTAAAGAGGTATATTAGAAACAAGGAGTGCCTCCAGAAATGAAACATAAGGCCACATGGAGCCTCGCCACGTCCTGTACCATTCCAGCAAAGCACAGGACCTGGTCTGGGAGCACTGTCACTTAGGCACCATGTAACAGCTGAGTGCTAGGTACCAGGACTTCCAGAAGGCAAGGATAGTGAGACTGAGTATTATTAGTACAAAGAAAAACAGCCTTCTTTGAAAAATATTCTTCTCCCCTGCTCAGTAATCAAGGCATCAGTGTGGAGTGTGTTCATTTGAGTTATTTGTTTTGGTTGTTCCATTTTGTATGGGGATTTTTTTTGCAGGGGGTGCTTAGGTGTTTGGATTTGCGGTTTTGGGGTTTTTTGTTTGGATTTTTTTTTTTTTTTAGAGAGATGGTGAACTGCAGTTCAAGATCCAATTACATTTGCAAAATTCTACCTACATTATTAATACCTTCTCTGTTTCAGTATTCCTTTAACTGTGGAAAAATATCTTGGCAATTGAGTGAGCTGGAGTTCATGATTTATTACCCATGTTTGGCACTTACGGGATCCATCCCCAGTTCAAGTGCTTCAGTTCATTTCTACAGACAACAGGTGCCAGCAGCTGGAATTTCAGAGCCATTTGAGCCATGAGTCCACCCATATTTAGTCTACCAGTTAAAAGAAGTTCATTCTTCTGAGTTCATTCACCAAACTGACAAAAACCATCCTGAATTTTCAGAAATACCTAGTTCATGAATTTCACTGAAGCATGGATTAAGCTGCTGAAAAAAATTCATTTCCCAGTCGAAAAGAAGGTGGTTTTCCCCCATATAGAAATTAAATATATATGTATGTGTTTATATACATATATATTATATATTTTTTATATGTATATATAATTTATTTTATTGCCCCAAGGTGATGTTTTTTAAAGCACAGAAAATCAGGAAAAACAGGATTTTACTAAAAATTAATTCTGTCTGAATCAATTTTCCTATTTAAAAGTTGTAGTTTTGATGCAGAACTGACATTTGAGCTAAAACCTGCTCAAAAGAACATAGTGCTATATCATCTCCATTCTTCTGTGTCACAGAAACTGAAAGTTGTACTTGAAAAGGACAATGAAGAGTTAAAAATATGTACCATTTCCTGAGAAAAAGTGTAGAATTTCCGTAGAGAATAAAGTATAATTGCCAGGCATTGATAAATTGTGTAAGAAACACTATTGATGATTCATACCAGTAGAACTTGCTGCTAAATAAACTCTGACCTTGATACTCAAGAGACCCACTTAGAACATCCTGCAAGACAATGATATATTTCTCCACACTAACCTTTGTTAGTAGTCTGCCTCTTCAGCTCCTTGAAACAAGCTAGTTCCAATTAAAGAGGAGAAATGGAACCGTTTCATACATTTGTTTTAGTGACAGGACACACAGGGGTTGTGATGTCATAATGCCAAGAATATTGGGCAAGAAAAGCTGGGTTTGGATTTTCTTTAAATTTCAGATATATATTATTGCAACACTGCAGAAAGTATTTCCTTCTATATGAAAAAAAAAAAAAAAGGAGAGCCGTTAAAAGGAGGGGGATGGAGAGAAAACATCATCGGAAGCTAAAGCTTAGAGCTGAAAGAGGTAGTTGTGGCCACTTTCCCAATGAGTTCTCACCATGCAGAAACAGGGACATTGTTTCATTTCCCACAATTCAGTTTCTGAACTAAAATGTGGAGAGGATATAAAATTTCTCCAAATTCCAGCTTGTTAGGTCTTGTCATCAGCGTCGGGAATTCACATCCAACACGGTTTGAATGTATCCCATCTGAAGGGCAACTCCCAGTAAAGGAAGAGTCACCAGAGAAGACCACCACGAGATGGCAGAGTCTTTAAGGACAAGTCAAAGGGAAAACTCAAGTCCCTCCTGATGAAGGCAAGACAGACACTGGGGAAAATGAGAACAGAAAAACACCGAGAGGTTTTGGATGCTGACCGGAACTCTGAAGCGGAGTGAATCAAAATTTTGAAGGGGCATCTACAGCACATAGGGGGGAAGACTTCCCACAGCTCCTCAGCTGGCTCTTCTTAATGGCATTATTTTCCCACGCAATATTGAACACTCATGTCCAAACAGCACCAGCAGTACAAGCAGCAATCATTATTTGCCAGTCTGGGGACTGAGGAGTGTACAATTTCATTGACTCATCCGTGTCATTCTGTTGAAAACACTGTTCACCATGGAATACATATCCAGCAAGTGGTTGAGAACCCCATAAATGTGTCACAGAACACTTGACAGCACCAAAGCAAACCAAAGCCTTCCCAGTTGTCTTTGTACAGACACTTAGTACAAAACTCCAAAAGCCACACAATTGACAACAGATCGGGAGAGGTGCAGTAGCACCTATAGCCTGTGTCACTTTTCCTTGGAAATGTGAAAAATTGGAAAATGAATCCATAAAAGTCTTATTAGAGGTCTTTAAGGTCCTCCATTCCTTGATTGTTTCTGAGACAATCGCAAAAGAGAGACAAGACTTACAGTGGGGGGGAAAAGCGAAGACTTTTGGAGACATTTCTTAATCTCTGGTTCTGTGTAGCAGGGAGAAAGGTGGAGGTATTGAATATGCACTCTGGCATGTAAACTTCATCTCTGATGAACAGAGACTCCATCTTTTGAGGAAGAAACTCGCAAGGAAGCAAGCTGTGAAACACAGCCTTTTATCCTAGATCTTCAGGTAATTGAGGATCAGGATGTAAAGAAAAGTCAGCATGGACTTGCTTAGTATTGAGCAGGAAGCCCACACAGCAAGTAGAGGACAGAGGCAATCCACTCATGGAAGCGAACAGCTAGGAAAGTATGCCATGGTACAGTTTGCCAAAGGAGATGAAACACAGAGGGAGGCAGGAACAAGGAAAGAAGCAACAGTGATGGAAGCAGATGGGATATAGGGGATGTTTCATAGGGTAGCATGAAAGAGACATTAATAGGTCTGAAAGCAAAGGGAAAAGACAATGACTGATGCAGAGAAGCAGCGAAGGGATGTAGGAAACAGCATGGCTGGGGAGGAGAGGGAACAAGCAGAGTCGAGGGATTTGCTTTCATCCTCACATATGCTGAAAGGAAGTCTCAAAACATTTGGTTTTTCCTATGAGGGAAACTTTGTTCTCCAATCACATCCAAAATGGAAAGAAGCCTGGTGAGGAGTCAGTTCTGGACTTCCCTAGTGTGCAAGGCGATTTGCTTCAGGCTGACTTCCCATTGTTTTTAAAGCCTGAGCAGCATCCTGCTATGCCTATGACTATCAAATAATGATGACAGAATCAAACCATAAATGAAAGAACAAAGAAATCCCTTGTGTCATGGCATTTCCTTTATGAGTAATTGGTGTCTGTAAATGAGGACTACTTGCCATATTCCCAATACACAGGCTGTCATTAGCATTTCTGGTTCTTGCCTCAGTTGCAGTCAAACTGAAACAGGAAAAAAATCAGCTATGAGAAGAGGCGATGAAGTTAACTGACAACTGTTCTCGTTACTTTGCTATTTATTTTTTAAGATCAGTCTTGCTTGCTATTAAAAATGAATTTCAGGTATTCAGGATGGATTCCACAGTAACTCTATTTGTTTAAGTGAAATAAATGAAACTCTCTCCTGCAAACATTCTGTGATGAAAAAGGCTAAAAAACATTGATTGCTTGTTTTACATATAGAGGTGTAGCATGCATAAACAATAATGAGCAGTAAATAAAAATTTCTTCCTGGCTGCATAGAAAAAGTAATTTTAGCCAGTTGAATACTAAATCTCTTTCCTCCACCTCACAAGTTTTGTTCTTGTTAAGGACACTGCAGGAAGTTTCATTATGAAATGAAGTTGGTAAATTAAACTTCACCTAGTAGTTTCTGTAGAAGAGAAACGGACCCACTGACCTCTTCAAACCCAAAGCCTCTTATTACAGACACTAATTGTTACTCTTTCCTACTTTCCAGCTCTAGTGTGCCATTCTCAGAAATTAATTCACCTCATTTGTCACTAGCCCTTCTCAGAACAGGCTTTTATACATTGGTGATGGTTCAAAAGCTGTTGTAGTAGGTTTCCACTGAGACTTTTATGTCTTTAAAAGAAAAAGTGCACTTGAGGAGGAGTACCTATAATGCACAGAAACCTACTATAAGCACAGGCTTTTGGGTAATCTTCCACATGTTTTAAGGGATTGTGCATTTTCCATTTCGCTTTATCATAATCTTCAAATCTTACAAGCTCATGGGTTTTGCACTCATATGTATTAAAGGGAATAGACTTCCTTATGTTTCAAGTCTAGAAACAAGACAAAGACCACAGACATCTCTAGCTCTTAGGAAACCACGTCCTGTTGAAACTCCATGTTCAGTTTAAGATGCAATATCATAAGATGCCCGTTTTTCAACAGGGCATACAATATGTTTCTCTTTTCACAATATTGTTGCTTCCAGTATATATGACTCTGTATAATTTGGTCCATGAAAGTTGCCTGAAAAACTACTGGGAGTAGTCCAAATGGACAAAAGGCTGAATATGCATGTTCTTTTGAAGAATTTTAGCCAGAATCCTGGAAGACTTTAAAAATCTGACCTGTAATAAAACCAAAACATCTCACCAGTTGCATCACACCTTGGTATTGGTAAAGACAAACACCACCACACATATACAAATATAGTTCAAATAAAATAAATGGCAAAAAAATAGTACAATTTGTTCTGGACTTCATCTTTAACTCTACCTCAAATAAAGAATTCAGCAGG